>WBMZ01010131.1:0-76272 GCA_013400975.1 Atrichornis clamosus
TGGGGAGGGGTAGCAACATCTGGTTTCTCTTTCTCTATGACAAGGCTCTGAAAGAAATCTTCCTTTATCTATTTTTTCACAACACCTGTGTCTCAGTAATTGCCCTGCTAGAAACTAGAACAACCTGACACTATTTTTACACATAGCACGAAAGTAGTTAATATGTAAGTTATATGCAAGAAGATCTGACTGGGAGGAAGCTGAAGGAAAAGCAGAAAGTTAAAGAGGGTGTAAGATAAAAGAGATACATGGCTTTTAACTGTATTTTATTCTTAATTACTCTTTCAGATCCTTCTCCCTTCCAGCATCTCAACATGCAAGCTAAATCTATTTTACCCTGTGTGAATGCCCACTAAGTTTGATCATTTCTGTTCTATATACACCTGTTTATCCAAACAACCCCAGGCCAACATTTTGTGTTAGTGTAGAATTTGCCCAAGAAAATAAAGTAATCTTTGTCAAGAAAAAACCCAGAATTTAATGGTATAATAGCAGTGTAAGTTTAAAGGCATAAATTGATGGTTCACGTGAAGATTATAAGACATTTTGGTTGCAGGCTGTTAACCATGCTACCAGTACATTAGAGAAGCCTAGCTTGCAGTTGTCAGCGTTCCAGAGTTTCACCCACTAAGTCATTAATTTGTTCTCATGTCTGGAAGATTTAGCATGCCACTGTAGTTTCTTGCATAATCATTTTATTATGTTTAAAAAAAATTGTAGCGTAAATGGGTTTTGATAATAGAATCCCCGAATACATGAGACTCTATTTCTTCTGTTTAATGCCAAAATCAGTTATAGTTGTGTTTGTATGTTCAGCTGGTTTAAAAACAAAAATTGCATGCAGATTTGAAAGCCCAGGGAAAAATCGAAGTGAAAAATAACATCCATTGAAAAATACAGGCACCTTGTTTTCTATACGTCTGAAACTGAACATAAAAGAAAGTATTGCTGGTTGTCATATGAAAAGATGGACTCTGCTGTATTATCTCATAAAATACGTTTTTCCAGTTTCCAGGAGGAACAAATTAAGACATTTGAACACCTCAGCTAGACTTCTTAGAGGTTGGCTTGCAGTTACTGAACATATGGTGTTTTGGGTAAACAGAGAGCCTCTAAAAAGATATTTGAAATCTTTTGCAATATATACACCAATCAAATTCCCACTGGGATCTGACACTGTTGCATGTAGCTTAGATCATGTAACCACTGCTAAACCACATCTAAAAAAAGGAAGCAACTAGCCAGAGCAAATTATTTGGGTTTCCCCTACAGTAAAGGAGTTAAGGAGGTAAATTCATTGCAGTTGATTTAGAAATGTGTTGGAATTAAATGAATCTTCAGCTGCCTGAAGATCCTGATTATGATGGGAATTAGCTGGCTAGCCTAGGATATATGCTCAAACTCTGAAATAAAGTGAGTTAGGTGAGATGAATCCTAAGATATTACTTCCTGCAGTATGGTCTGGGTGGAATTGCAGTCAAAGCAGTATTTGTGATGTCTGACAACTGTGACCCAGTATAAACTTGGTAGAAAAATGTTCAGGACAAGTGGTGTCCAAAATACAGGACAGTGAATGGATTCTGATGATTTTCCAGGGAGCTGTGTGCTTTAAGCATCTGAAAACTGCTGGAGAAGTTTGCATGTTAGAACTGCCAGACAGCAATTAAGCCCAGCAGCACGGGCTGTTTGCTGTTGAGACTGAAGCATATGAGTTGAGTACACCCTGTTCTGGAGGAGAGTTCATGGGCTGGCTGTTTTGCTTGTGTTGAAAAAAAAAAATCCCAAGATGAAGGAAATACCCGGAGTTTGTGCTTTTGTCTCTAAGGCAAGGGTTTGAAGGAACTGCATTCCACTCCAAGTGGTTTAAGGGCAGGCTGATCTTTGCTATAGGGCTGTGTTGGCAGCAGTGGCTGACATTAGTCCTATTAAAGAAGTGTTCTCACCAACTGCAGTGGCCTGTATTGAAGTTCACTGTTGACAGAAATTAAGACAACAGTAATGGATGTTCTGTTTATCCAGAGTGTTCGGAAAGACATGGTTTGGGGAGAAGGAGGAAACTCACAGTATGCTGGACAGTCCAAAATTAGCAATATTTAGCATATCTTGCCCTTTTTTCCCCCTTCAAAACTAGCTGTTTCTAGCAGTGACCTACACGTAGTAGTTCTTCAGACGGTGTGTTTTAAAACCCTCTCTTATCAGCAGGCTTACAGAAAACAAGTTCTCATTTAAGACAATTCCTATGATCTGCATCCATACAGGCACAATGGCAATGTATCAAATTAGATTATTTTTCTATGCCCCCTCTTTCAAGTCTTCAGATTTTGATGCATATCAGCACTTTGGAGAGGATTTATGAGAGAGGAAGAACCTGAGGACAAAAATAGTTGATACACCTCAAATTATGAAGTGTGTTTGAAAAAGTATTTCCATTACATAGGTAAATTATTTTTTCTTTTTATTTATCACCTTCCTTGAAAACACAATAATCCAATCAGGACTAATAATTTTCTTGATGTCGTTAGTTTGGCAAGCTAACATACTGCCTAATTCCTGGTTTCTTTCTGAGATGACTGAGAAAATGGCAAAAAGCCAAGCTCAGAAACAACTGATCTCGGCCAATGTTTCAGACCCTCTCAATTGGACTTTGGACTAGAATACAGCAAATATTACTTGTGTGTTGCTGATGGATGATTTCTTAGCAATAGCTCATAGACATATTTATTTCTGGCCTGTCTACAATATTTGACATTGTGAATAACGCATTGCAGCTGATATGCCTTGAAGATCTTGCAAAGTTGTAAGGAAATTATATGGATTATATCCAGCTGCAGTGACTGAACTGTAATGCATAGCTACAACTCTTCTCCTGGTATTCTTCTTTGTACAAAGCCTGCAAAATGCTATCCTCACTCCTGTCTTGGTATGAGCACTGAGAGAAAATTAACTGTCCCTTAGCAGGTATAAGCATCTGTCCTTTGCATTCAACTCAGAAAATATAAAACTTCTGAGTATTGCCATAACTAAGTTGAAAAAAAAAAGACTTCACTGAAAAGCTAAAACCAGACTCTGGCAAAATGAAAGGAACAGAGAGGAATGGCTAACATTTTGAAGACTAGATATATTGCATCAACAGTTACCCGTGAAACTATTCCAAATGTCATGTACTCTTCAAATGGGGTCTTCACTTTTTTCTCTTAGATCATGGGTAATCAACTAGTAATGACTTTCAAAATGTTTCCTCCCTCCTCTTAGCAGATTTTCTGTGTACAAATAATATTTTGATAGTGTTCCAACATATCTTTAGCTCAGGTTATATTCTGTTTTCAATTTGAAAATCTGGTCTCCAGAATGTCAAACCACCTGTTTAAGTTCTCTGGGTAAAGGTTGGCCATTACTATTATTCTCTTCTCACCTTCTTGATTTCTGGTAAGCATGGGATTAAGTGGTGAATCAAGCTTTATAGGGCTTAAGGGGAAGAATCTTTCATTCTTTTTATTGCCAAAACATACCATGGCATCAAGCATTCACCCATAGGGAGAAGTGAATTTGGAGACAAAATATTCAGATGTCCAACTCCCAGTTTCATAATAGTCTCTTAGAGGTCAGGCTTCCTGTAAATCATGTTGAAACTGATTTGAATAATCCACCTATCCTTAACAATAATTCCCCTAGGAAGAGGCCAGAGTTGTCCTTAGCCAAGGAACAGAGGAAGAGAGACTCGTGAAACTGCAGGTATGGGCTGATATGCAGATTTATGGTACAGGTGATAAACGTTACTTGGACAAATATATTGCCCAGAGTCTGGGTGGCATCACTGACCCTATGTGGGCTGTAAGGCTTGTTGTCCTGTGCTCATCCTCCTCTTTCAGAACTAGCTACTTAGCTGCAAGCTATTTATTGTCTGCAGAGAAAAAAATCTAGATAACAGCATCTGGATAGGTTGTAAGAATGTAGATAGCAGTATCTGGATAGGGTAAAACATCAACAAAACTCCTGTTGTCTTAATCAGAACTAAGACTACACATGAAATCACAATTTTACCTGATGGATCACTCTTTTCCCATTCCTTCATAGCATTTCAGAAGAAGATATCCTCCAAGGAACATTTTTTACCTGTTGCCTAAATGCATTTTTCACAGTAAAGATCAGAAGATCATGTAAAGGTGTGGTTGTAGTTTACAATAATAATTTATTAGTGCTATAATTCATATTTATTTCCTTGCTATACCCTTATGGCATGGAGTGTTATGCTATCAAAGCATAACAGATTCAACTAAGCAAACATTTTAAATACATTTGGGTAATTTTAAAAGCTAACTGCATGGTTATACTGTGAATCCTAAGTGAGGCTGAGACTGAAACCCTTGCCTGAGATTAATGAAGGTGCTTGCCTCTCACCCCCTGGTTATGTCCCCTGTAGTTTAGAGTTGGGTCTAGTATAAAAAGACAAATGTTGAAGGGCATGAAAAACCAATAAACTAGGTTATGTTAATTCTGAACTGTAATGGAATAAAAGCAAACAAGGGATGGTTCAAAATTGTGTTGATTTTGTGAATGAGTTTAACTGGAAGGTAGCTTATTTTTTTGCCCCTCCAGCATGAATTCATTGTAAAAAAAGAAGGGATTTACTAGGGGACTAAAATGAGATGTCCCTCATGTAGCAGTGTAGCAGCTGTAATTTTTTTCACTCTTGCATGATCTTTGCCCTACATTGTTCCTCTTGTTGCAACATAGATTTCCCAGGAGCAATGTGCAAAGTTTCCCTTCTCTTGCACAAAACCTAAGCCTTTTTTCAATAATCTTGAGGTTTTATCCAGTGATATATAAGGAATCATTTCTATTACCACCAAATCCTCGAAGAGATCCATTGTGAAAAACTGTTCAAAGCCCAGGGTGAGCTTTTCAAAGGTGTGTGCTTTTATGGGGACTTGGATTCATATTATCTCATGATGCGTCTTTGAAACTGTCCCCTGTATGACTAAGCCCATGTGTGAGACTGTGTGCCTAATTTGTGAGTAGTCATAATGATGGTACAGTAATAGGCATGCAACTGTGCCTGCGTTTTGTTCATAACTCCAAGTGCCTTTAGCTGAATTTTCAAAGAGGCTGAATTCTCACATCTCCTACTACTTCAGTGGAGCTGTAGGTGCTCCAGGACTGAAAATCAAGCTACTACCATACTGAAAAATTAAAGCTGAGGTATGAATGAGTCAATCAAATATCTACTGTTCATTCCTAAGTCAGACTTACGAACTGAGTCTTTCTGAATTTAATGGAGGCTGCTGCCTTAGTCTTTCAGGAGATTTTCAGTTCAAGAATTCCCTCTCTTTGTCACGTTACCACCCAAACTTTAGCCTTATGTAACTGGTGTTTTCTATTCACAGGCCACTGCCCCATTTTATTTATTGATTTGGGTATCTGGTAACTGTAGAGCTTGGTTGTTCTATTTTTTTTTTTCTTCATTCTGTATGTCTCCATGCAACGCTTCTGACTTAGGTTTTGAATGCTCTGTTGACTGAGCCATGGCACATCCTCAAGGCTGATACTCACTTTTAATGCACAGAAACAAAAAATGAATAACACTTTGTATCTAGCCTGAGATAGCAAAAAGTGCTTCTTTCGCTAACATTTGTCATATATTGTGAATTTTCATACATGTTCACACTTAGGTATGTGAATAACTCCATTAACTTATTGGGCATACTGGTATGTATGGTCAAACAGGTATTTTCATGCTTGCAGGAGAAGGCATTTTCTTTGTTTTTTTTTCTCCGATTCCAACTTTTATAAATCATGTTATACTTCAAAAACATCATGATGTTGGCTGAAAAAAAATATGGGGCTTTAAAAAAAAAGTGCATTCTTTTTACTGGCCTTCTGGTTTTTGATCTTTTATCTTCAACTTGGTAATGTTTTCAAAACTCCTCTATTCAACAATAAAGGCTAAGAGCATCTGGGTTTTTATTTTCAAGGAAAGAATGATATCCTTACATAAACATATCATTGAAGGACTTCAAGAAAAGCACCAAATCAAAAGACACAAAATAAAATTATGAGCTAGGGATAGAAGAGCCTTAGAGAGCATAACCTGTAAACGTAAAAGAGTACCTTTTTATCAGTTCAAAGCTTAGAGGCGCTGAAGTAAAGACTCTTGAAAGCATGTGAGTTTTTAAGACAATGGAGTTTCATGAGTCTCTCTGCTGTGCAATGCTTTATTTAGACCCACTGTCGAACAAGTCCGAACTTCACTTGGCCAAGAACTTAATGTCTGGATTCTTGCAGGCACTAAGGGGTTATTGATGAGTAGGTGGAGGAATTTTGTGTTGCTTGGTTGTATATGTTGGCATTTTTCATTGCAATAGCTGTAGCTGTTTGCAACAGTCTATAACCACCTCACTTGAGGATGAATTTTCCTGCCCTTCCATTGCCTTTGATTCTCGTAAGGCACCCATTGACTGTGAAGAAAACAGCAGTGCTTAAGCGCAGTCTATTCAAGTATATTCAAAATACGTTATTTTTAGCATTATTGTTAATATGAAATGTTCCACCAACCAGCTGGAATTATGCAAATCCTAGCACATGCGTTCCTCACTAATCTGCACTCTTGGATGTACTCTTTACATTCATTTCATTTTATGAATGTCTTTCCAGCATACTTCCCTACAATAGAAGATTGAAAAGCCTACAATTTTCTTCTTGCCTGATTCTCCCATTGGGTTTTGTTAGTATTCGAAAAAATAAATTGATGTCTTTTTTTTTTTTTCCAGTCGAGATTGAGGAGAAAATCAACCTGCCAGCACAGATGAATGGGGAGAAAGGGGAAGGCTCACGAACTGCAAAATCTGAGTTTTTTAGGTGATTCTCTTTGGTGACTCACTGCTTGCAGTAGAGACACCAATTAAGGCAGTCATGGAAGGAGCTCTGAGAGTCTGAAAATTTTTCAATAATTTGACCTCGAGCCAAAAGCTCGTAAACTCTGCCACCTTTGCTGGTGTAACCAAGATACTGTGTGTTTTGGGACAAGGAAAAAAGGTGGGTCTGCAGTGTTAGCCTGTTTTACATGTGGATCAGGAGAACATGGACATGGCCTTTGCCATCCTCATCATCCCAGCATCCTTGCTGTAGAGTTAACGCACAACCTCTGTTACACATTCCTCCTTCCTGCCTGGGGCACTTGACCTGCTTTAGGAAGCTTAAGTGTGTATCCTGGTCCTCATGTGCCTTTGCATCCCTGTGGATCTATGGCAGTCCCTTCAGTGCCTTCTGGCATCTTCATAGGCACAGTTGTGGGAAAGATTTGTGTGGGACTGTGGTCCACCTGCTGCTGGAACAGTTCTCAGTTTCTTGCACACTAGCAGATTTCCTGGGGAGCTGGAGGGTTTGTCCCAGAGGTGAGCAGCCTTGTTGCCTGGTTTGAATGCCCATGGTTAAATGACATTCTAAATCTCTGCTATATCCTCACCTTGTAAGATATCTGTTTTAAATCCTTCTTAGAAAACTCATTCAATTTTAAAAACTTATTTACACTTCCAGTTCACCTTGTCTTCCTATAAAGGTCTTTTCAAACCTGATAACTTCAATAATTTGTTGTGTCTCTTCATTTTTGCTGAATTTGTGATTTCCAAATTGAATTGGTACAAAGTTTATTTGCTGCTGCTGTTTTAGTTTTCCACAATGGAAGATAAAACACACAGAAAGATAGGATTTTTCAGGCTTTTTCTGACTAAAATAATAAACCAGCTCCAATTGCTTCTAATCAAAGGCTGGTGATGCATTTCATATTAGCCCTTCTGGGGCAGAAGTCACCCACCCTCTGTGCTTGCATACGGCCTAGCACCTTTGGGTCCTACACACAAATTCCGATAGACACTGGGGTTTTTCATGGCAAGATTCTTGCCTTGCCTGAGGTCATCTCATCCTCAAGAGAGGAAGGACATTCAGAGTTGTTGTCACTATGCACAAGAGGTGTCTCACTTCTCTAATAAAAACACACTTGCAGATCTCATGGCCTAGACACACAGTCTTCCATATTGACCTAGAGCTCCAAGGAATGATAGGGCCTTGTTTCTTAATTGCTTCAGTCAGTCCTGCGTCCTGACTACTCTAGTTTCTGCTGGTTTTTTGTCCATTTAGGACCTGATTCCGATCTATGCTTGCTAACTTTGTTTTCTTAAACATATGGAGCCTTCGTGAAGCTACTGTTCAAAGAAGGCAAAAAGGAATGGAAGATCACTCTGTTACTAGTTTGAAAACTTCCCTAAACCTATTATTTTGCTAGTTCAATATTTATCAGTCATTTGTAAACATTATATATTGGCAGCTCAGTCTTACCTAATTCAAATGAGACTGTTTGAGACTTACTGATAGGTTGACCAGAGCACATTTGAATGCTGATTTTAAGTATTCTGGCACTGGAACTATTTCCTCTGGTGTAATGGTTAACCATAACTGTTAACCCCATAGGCTAATAATGTAATACCATGATTGCTTTATTACCACAACTAATTTTGTTTTATTCATTCCTTCTACCCAGGAGTTTGCTTTGTAATACAATCTGTCCTCTTAATTTGATATAGTTTCTGGTTTCCTAATGTTTTGATAAAATTGCAAAATGTTGTTTAGAATTATGGCTGTCCACATGACCTCTGTTTCATACTGAATAGCTCTTGATTTAAGTGGTGTTGCTCTGAATAGCTTTCAGACTTTCCTAGACTCAGAGTTTAACTAATTATGCCATAATTAGGAGTATCATATGAGCATAATTAGGTGTATCAAACTCCAAATGAGTTGTGTGAAACAAAAAGGTGTATCAGATGATTTTTGAACGGTGGAATCTTTAGCATTCTGAACATAGTAAAGTGAATGAAAGAATGACAATTAAGTTTAGATAGATTTGTAAAACACTTCTGTCTCCCTTAGATCAATCTTTTTCTTTGGATCCCTTCATCAAAATCTGTAGGAAAGAAGTAATCTTTTGCCCGTATCCATTTAATGGCTGGTACCGTGGAGTCCAGATCATTGGTTAGAGCTTCTGTGTGGTATTGCTGCGCAAATGATAAATACCTCACGCAAGGCATGGACAAGATTTATGGGGAATAGTGTTAAGACTGGCAGCAGTACCTCTTTGCTGGCACTGATTCAATATTATATATTGTTTTTCACAAAGACACCTCCTGATAGCTGTTTTAAATAATTTTAATAAACAACTCAAAAATCTGCAAGATTAATACTTCAGCATTTACCTATCAGGGCTTTAACTTCCCACTCAACTGGTGTGGTATTTCTGGTTCTTCTGGGTGCATTCCCATGTTAGTTATTTCCTCTGTGAGATTTATATTGTCCTTGTGGTAAATGCTGAGTCGCCAAAGGCATACGCTTTTCAAAACAGGAATACAGCTCATCCAGCATAAGGCAACATTCAGCAAGATTCCTACCTGGTGCAATTTTTCTACAGGGAGAAAATTCCTCCCTGCAGAAAAAGCCTTTCTTATAAGAATCTGTTTTACAAAGTTTTTTTTTTTTTAATTGAACGGGTGAAATAGAGGCATAGCTCTTTTAGGAAACTTCCTAAGTCAAGGACCTAAGTTGTCAGAGGCTAATTATATATGATAAAAAGTAAGTTTCCTATTGTCTTATTCCATCTATAAAACGTAAACACAGTCTTAAAAAGAATCAGCAGCGCATGATACTCTTTAGAAGTCAAAACAGTTTCTACAAATCTGACAGTAGGACTGGAGAGATGAAATATGTTTCTAAAACATATTTTTCTGATGGTGAGTGTCAGAAAGTGGGGAGAGCTAAGAGTAAAATGCTGAAAAGAAATATTAAGGAGAGGAGAAAAGAAGGAGACTGATGAGAGATCCTCTTTGAAACATCCCACATTTCATTTTGCATCACTTTTCCTGATCCTCTTTACAATGTCCGGACTCTGAAGCACAGGAGACTTCCTAAAAAAAGGAAGCAATAGCTTCACCCTTACACACGGGCTGCAGCCTGTAGGATCTAAGGGGCTGAATTACCTCTGCACCCCTCTGGCCTGCACAGCTTCCCCCAGACTGCTGGCCCATGCTCCAGGCCCAGGTCTTGTGCTGGCAGGGAGCTGGAGGGCACTGGGGACCCAGTTTCCCACACCGTTTTTGTTGCTGCTGTTGTACATTGCACAAGTATCAAAGGCTTTAGATGCCTTTAAAATGCATTTCAAATACTCTAAAAGAAAGTCTGGTACAATCATGGATTAGAATTTAAATCCATTTCAATAGACGAGTCTCTGGGCAATTACCAATTCGGTTTCAATACGAAGCAAACGGATGCTGAGACATTTAAAGGCAGTGAAGGAAAGCAATCCCATTTTGCCACGGGGTCAAGTAGAAATAAAACTGTTTGCCTCTGTCTTAAGAAATGTTGACAGATTTCAACACCCCGAGGGAAGGAGTGGTAGACGATGGATATAGCAGAGGGAAACTTGTCTTAAGCAATAAGTTGGAGCCCACCAAAAAGTGGTTGCCTAGTGATGGTGCTGTGTGAGATCCAACAAAATTATGCTGGGAACTTCAGAAGTGAGTAGATGCAGTCTCCAAAGAGAGGAGCTTTTCAGTTGCAGGCAGCCTTTTACATCGTGTCTGCTGTGACTGGACTATTGTTTGGAGGTGGAGGGCCAACTTTATACCATCAGATAGTCACTCAAATCCAGACAGCACCAGAAGACGTGAATAACTTTGTTTTTAAGTGGATCTACTTTTCTATAGAAGGCTGTTTTGACACATATGTTTTTGATGGATCCTTGGTCCCTAGCATTTGTTATCATCCTTTACCTGTACAATTTATTCAATCCTTTCATTGCCACAGCTGTGCTGGTTGGCACCGGTTTTTATTTAGGAAGTGAGAAAATGGCAGGGTCTATGGCTCAACCCTCTCCTTCTGTTACTTTATTCCCCCACGTGGAAGCAGAGACAAAATTAAATTGCAGAGCATCAGAATTGCTGAAGAGCAAAGTGCTAAGGCAAGATTATAATTGATACAGAACAAAGTTACCGTATGGTGGAGTGATGTTATGCCAAATATTTTTGCAGCCTTTCTAAAAGTGGGAGCGTAACTTTGCAAACAACTAGGAAGTGCCTACAAAATGCCTGATGTGAATTGCTTTTCTTCATTTAGCAGTTTTTAGGAGAACAGAATGGTTTTGCTCGATTATAGCAGTTAATTTGATATAATGCAATTGATGTAAATCGTGTAGTTAGCTTGATTTATGTCATTTGTACCAGCAAAAATTTGTTTATTAACCAAGCCCAAAGTGTCTTTCTTAACACCAAAAGTACTTTTCTGACAACTGCTGCTGTGAAGTAGAATACATATTGCCAGGCAAACAACATTTCAATTGTATTTTTGATTTCTTTATGGGTTGGGGTAGGGAAAAGACTTGAATTATTAATTACGGAACAGTGACATTTTGTGGTAATTTCTTAGCAGATTTGGGAATTTCATTTTCAGGAAAAAAAAAGCTATTATGTTCAAAAGACAGTTGGAGAAATAGAATGGTGTTTTCTCACTAATGCATTTCCAGTAAACTTGAGATTTAATGATTTTCAGAGATCTATAATTGTATGCTGACAGTTCCTCCACTGAGGGAAGACCACTCTACTGAGAAACAATTGTCCCACATGTGGATGATTCAGAATTCCTTTTGCAAGGGATTTTGTGGCTTCTGTGGACATTTATTATGGCATTTTAAAATATCATGTACCAGTCTTAGGCAGTGACATTCGCCGGATGGTTCTTCTCTCTCAGGATTCTCTCCATTGAATCTGCAGCAATTTCTCAGGGATCAATGAAATTACACTGGTATAAAACTGCTGTTAGAGGAAAACCAGATTAGATGCATGCAGCTATTTTTACATTCTTCCTCTCTATTGTCATCAGCAAAGGCACACTATACATTTAAATGTTTTAAGTATTTAAAAAGAATGGCTGTTTTTTTGATCCAGAATGCTTTGAATAATATATCTAGTAAATGTTAGTTTACGAATTTTGAAATCTAGTGTACGAACAAACAGTTTAGGTTTCCTGTTACCTACTGCATGTATATAGGTCTTTTGAGAGGCTCCAATAGCAACAACATGCAGTGTGCTCCCAGTCACACCTCTCCTTTCAGTATTCACAAAGCTGCCATATGTTTCTTCAGTTTCTCTGTCAGCTTCACTGTTCTTGTTCCTGTTAAATGCAGAGCCTGGAAGCTAGATGTGATTTGCCTCTGGAGCAGAGCAGAAGTAGTAAATGTGACCCTCTGGGAGGGAAACTCATTATATGCAAAGGCTGCCCAGTGGCTTAAATCAGCTCCCATGGAGTTTGGGAGGAGTGTTCCACACTCGTGAATCTCTGCCAATGCTAGTTAAACTGAGAGTCAGTTACAAGCATGTCGCATATATGATCTTCCTAAAGAAGTGTTGGGGTTTTCTTTCCCCAGCATTACTGTGTCCCTTGCCATTGAATAGACCAAATCCTATTCAACTGTATGGACAAATTGAGTAATTTGGTTTCATACATTCTTGAGACACTGTCTTCTTGCTGTGCTGCCTCAGTGCCGTTCTCTGGGGAGCTGTCACAAACCTCCAGCTAATGCAAGTTAGGAAAGCAAAGTTGCTGGCAGGGCTAGCTCCTAGGGTTGTTACTGTCCCCAAAATCCGACTCCATCCAAAATCCTGATGATGCAGTCCATTTGGCTCAGGGCAAATACACACTTTGTTATACATAACACAGACATGATTACATTTTCCATTTGGTAAAGTCATAGTGTAGCTCCAAGTCCTCTAAAAATAGAGACATGATTCAAATTGCAAACAAGATGGAAGGATTTCAAATGGCTGCATTACACGTAGAGCAAGCACAGTGAAATTAATAGGAAAAAGCTGGTTTGGGGACAAGGGCTGTGCTTCCTTTTTCTAAGCAAATGCGTAGTCGTGAAGCTGTGCAAATCAAGAGTTCCACTGTTGCAAGTAGAAAGAGTCTGATTTACTTAAAATGCAGGCTATTGCAGACTTTACCCTCCTGAAATGACAGAACAAAGAAACAATTTTTCTTAACTCACTGACCCATTTGTTTATCTGCTGAGTTGCCAAATACGCGTGTACAACAGATGTTTGCATGCATAGTATGTCTATGTACTGTATGCTCTGGCATCTTTTCTTAGGAGAGACTGAGGCTATTTTAACTGCTGGTTTTGCTCTCTCTGTACCATTACCCACAGAAGCCTCACTGACCTCTGCAAAAGTCAATGTAAAATTTAATTGCAATTGTTACTGTTCAGGCTAGGAGCCTTAATCGGGTCTTTTTCCTGTCTCTTGGTGCAAGGGTCCAAAATGCCAAATAACATTTAATGGATAAATAGCAACTGCATCTGTCAGGCCAGGATACCAAAACCTTTTAAAATGACAACAACATTAGTTTTACAGAGAGAAATAGTGGGGGAGAGACATTGCAGTTTGTTCAAAACTGCAAAACAAGGCCTGAAGAACCATGAGGCTCACATAAAAGGAAGAGATGCTCCTTAAAAGACAGTCCTGGTTTAAATGTTCAGGAGTTAGGGCAATAGACTCATGGGTCTCTGAAATTCCGAATCCCACATGGAATCTGTCCGGGCTATTTGTGTGATCTCAGCTGAGTGAGTAATTCTGGGCCTCACATCTCTAAAATGAATATATTAGCTATTCCCTAGTCTAGAGGTCTGAGGAGGTTAAATTCACTAGGAGAGGGAAGAGAGTTGTCTAGGTGTTGTTATGGACATGAAGCTAAAATACAGGTTTGGTGGGTTATTTGTGCCAGAAAAGTCAGAGAATCATAGAATTATTTGGTTTGGAAAGTAACTTAAAGATCATCTGCTTCCAATCCCCCAGCCATGGACAGGGACGCCTTCTGCTAAATCAGGTTGCTCAAAGCCCCATCCAACCTGCCCTTGAACACTTCCAGAGATAGAGCATCCACAACTTTTCTAAGCATGATTTCAGTGCGTTTCCAGGCATTCTGTTTCAGTGTCTCACCACCTTTATAATGAACAATTGCTTTCTAATCTAAATGTACTCTCAGTTTAAAGCCATCACCCTTTGTCCTTGTCCTTGTAAAAAGTCCCTCTCCAGCTCTCTTGTATGGCCCTTTTAGCTACTGGAAGGTGCTCTAAGGTCTCCCTTGGAGCTTTCTCTTCTCCAGGCTGAAATGCAGACTTTACTCTCTGCATAAGGGTTTGGAATCAACTGGTCAGAGACCTGGAATTTTCAGGATGAGAGGACATAGCCTCAAGTTGCGCCAGGGGATATTCAGGTAGATGTCAGAAGGAATTTCTTCATGGTAAGAGCTGTTAAACATTGGCATGAACTGCTCAGAGAGGTGGTAGAGTCACCATCCCTGGAGGTGTTCAAGAAATGACTGGATGTGGCACTTGGTCTAGTTGTGTGCCCTGGCCTAGTTGGCAAGGTGGTCGGTCAAAGGTTGGACTGGATGAGCTCAGAGGTCTTTTCCCACCTTAATGATTCTGTGATTTTCCAAGGACTGAGAAGGAGAAGGTTCCCTCCTCCTCTTACTGTCTCCAGTGTGTTGGTCTGCATTGCTGTTGTCATCTCCCTTTAGGAAGCACAGATCCTGGTGAGGGAAGTGAATACACTTAAAGTAAAATGCACCTTAGGTAAAGAACAGTTTGTAAAAGAGCATGTTTATATAGCGGTAATTATTGTATCCTATAATTAACAGCAAACATTATACTCTCTGCACAATAAATAATTTAAAATAGGGTATGTATTTTTATAGTACCAAATATTTGATTTTTCAGAAAGATAAAGTGCAAAGATTTTGATACATCAAAATAATATTCATAGATGCTGCTCTACATAAGCATTCAAATATGATCAGTGTGCTTTTAGGAGGTGTTATGTATGTTATTTTTTTTAACTCAGTTCACAGTGGTTTTGGTGTTAATAAGAAAAGCAAAAATACAAATATTCCAATTTAGATATCCGTTCTGTATTTTCTCACTGATGCACATGATTAAAAACTATATGAACAGAAAAAGAGAAAAAAATGCCTGAAAACCTAGAACAACGTTCTGCAGCACACACAAGGTTTCTCACTGGAACTTGAATGAGGTTTACTGGTTTCTGATTTGTACCAAGGCTCAGGTGACGGCCAAACCTGACTCCTTGCTGTTCCTGTGGACCAGCAGTACTTCACTCTGCCCACATAATTATCCATTTTTTTCTATCCTACTCAGGCTTGTGGCAACTCGGCTCCTGAGAGCCTCTGATCTACGTGAAGTGCAATGCCTTGTTCTTTCAGTCTCACCTGGTTGCACAAAGGATTTCCTGAGCACAACTGACACAGCAGACACCACCAGACATCCCAACATGCTTGTAAGACAGACAGACTGGTGACAAACTAATCAACTTGCTCAGAGGTTAGACCTAGATGTCAGTTGGTGTGAGCACAAGGACACCAACCAGAACGTGTTAGTGTGGAGGGTCACACCAGTTTGAAACTAAAATTAAATGGATGGGTGACAAAAGTTTGGTGGTTTGCAGGGCTGCACTTCTTCATTCTCAAATAACCTGCAGGAAAGCACTGTCTGTCTGCTCTGCTGCCACAGAGCCTCTGCCTTACTGTGAGCTGCCTTTGGAGTCTGAATTTTTTGTTGACTTACAGGGACATTGCAAAATCCAGATTAAACACCAAGTGTTGCTCCATTTGATCTTGTCATTTCCTGTTGCTAGCAGTAGATAATGATGGAATAATTTGTTACTACGTTAGAACTCTGCAGTACTGTGTATTCTCCTAATCTAGTTTAGCCCATAGGTCATTCATGGGAAAAGAACAAGAAATTTTCCAATAACTCTCTTGTTTCTCTTTTAAAGAATGTTGAACCTGGTTCTGTGCTTGAAAGCAATTAGTATTGAGGCTGTTAAGAATAAATTGCTGATACCCTAGGATCCTCTTAATTGCTATGCTGATCAATGACACGCCTGCTTAATTGGGATGATTGGCAGGCAGCTAATCCTGTGCAATGCATTTCAATTACTCTAAACAATATATTAATGGCCTACCTGTGTTTAAATGACACATCTCCTGTTGTCTTCTGCTGCTGTAAGCTTTTCATAAGAGCTATAGAGAGAGAGATGGAAGCTTGAGAGATGTCCTAATTATGCAGCTCTCTGCTTTCTTCCTGTTGTTCTCCCATTTCTGCATCACTCACCTTTATCCCAAATATTTAATACAAAATTATTGCATGTACTCTTAAACACAATTCACAAACTACAGTGAAGTATTTTCCCTCATCCCTGATACCCAGAAACACTTAATTGGTTGTTTTCTGTTTATACTTGGTTCTTTGTGCTAACCAGGTTGTGCCATTACATGTAGCTTCTCACTTTGTTTTCTAATGGTATAAAAATGTGTAATTGGACAAGCCAAGGTCTTAACTATTAGAAAAGAATACTAATAAGGTATATTAATGTTCTCTTGTTATTAGGGGAGCTCATTTAAAAAATGTCAGTGTTTTAATGATGAAAGAGAAAGTTGTCTAGAAAAAAAAGTAAAAATGCATTTCATTTTAATTAGATCTAATTAGAAGATTAATAGATTTTAAAGACTGAAGGAGTCATTGTGATCTTTATGGCTAACTCCACAGGACACAGTGACATAAAAGGAACCAGATCCAGCCTCTGATGGTACATCAGTGTGCATGCAGCAGATATCTACTGCTTACTGGTCATCTAGGCCTGCTCTTATGTCAAGAGGGAGGATGTGATTTTCACCTCTTAAGTAAGATATCTAAACCAGCTTAAATTGACTGCGTCCTAAAGACACCTACTCTAAAAAGACCCATAGACTACAAAGGGAGTTGGGAATGACTAGGTTAGTATAGTGGATATCAAGTTATAGATTAGATGAATCCCAGTGTGTCTCATATATCTCACAAACACTGAAATAAGGGATGCTTCAACAGCCACTGCCTTAGCTTGGAGGTGTCTGAAGTTACTTAGAAAGTATTTTGTCCCTGACACTCCCCATGCTGCTGTTCTCTCTAGTGTACGTGGCCAGTGCTGCTTTTGTCTGACTGAGCATTTTCATACTGAGGCAGTGGAAAGCCTTCAGTGAGGGAAAGCCCCCTGACTGTGTGCAGGTCCCATGCCTGGGTGCTGTGGGTCCTTTGAAGGGAAGCTGAGTGACTTGCTGATGGGGAGTACATGCTGGTAGCCCGTCTGCTTGGGTAAATAGGAACCGGGATTATATGGAGCACATTTATTCAAGAAAGAGACAGCTCCTTGGCTTTTAGTTTATGCCTATGCCATGTGCTCCTAAACCTCTTGTTGGCCACCATGCTGTAGTATGCTGACTTCCTCTGACACATGCTAATAAGACCTGGTCCTTCACAGATTCATAAAGTAGTTTGTGTTGGAAGGGACCTTTCAAGGTCATCTCATCCAAACTCCCTGCAGTAAGCAGGAACAGCTTCAACTAGATCAGGTTGCTCAGAGCCCTGCCCAACCTTGACCTTGAATATTTCCAGGGATGAGACATCCACCATACCTCTGGGAAAATTCTTCCTTATGTCTAGTTCATCAAGAGGCAGAAGTGGCCATTATCTTTTTAACTCACTGGAGAAGGAAAGGGAGCCATTTTCCATACAAATACGTTATGATCAGGGACACATTCAAACATTGCTTTTTTTCAGTAGGAAAACTGAAGTCAGTTGCTGTCCCAGTCTGAGTTCCTTCAAACCTCACTGTCCTGCATCCGAGAAGGCTTCCTTGACACCAAGGCTGTTGTTGAAAACTTGAAAATTCATCCCTGCTTTTCTCATTCTCTAATGTTAACAAATCCTGAACTACTCAGTAGTTGTGTTTGTGTGAGAGAGGAAAGGTGCCCTTTCTGTTTTTCCTGCCATCCCTCCAGCTCAGCAGGAAAACCTGTCTCTGGTTCTTGCCGTTCTCATGCGTTCACAGGAAGGACAGTGTCAGTGTCACCTCCTTCTTCTTAGTGTTGCCCAGTTGCTTGCTGTAGATGTGTGATCAGGGTATGGACTGTTTTGGACTGCCTCTTTGAAGTGTTGTCCTGCTTCCAGCCAGGACAGGGTAAGATTTTGCAGTAGCCAGAATGGGGCATGGCTAGGACCTGGAGATTATTCTATACCACCTCACATCATTGCCAGGGACAGGGGAAGGGCGTGGGGGAAGGGCCCTCTTCCAGTTCGGCATAGGGTAGTGGAGGGAGTGGTCAGATATTGTCTGTTGTTGGGGGGTTTCTGTGTCAATCATTTGCCTCTTTCTTGTACCCTCTGTCATTAGTATTCTTGCTGTTACTATTTGTTTTCTTATCTCATCGCTATTTCCAGTAAATTGCTCTTACCTCAACCTGTGATCTTCACCTTTTGTGCCTCCAATTCTGCTTTACATCCCACTGCAGGGGGAGGGGAGAGGGAGAAGGGAGCGAGTGAGTGGCAAATGGTTTGGGAGAGTCTCAGTGGGAGCACTAAATTGGGTAGTACCGTTCCTAAATCATGACAAGTGTGTATTTCTTCCCATGAACAGGGATCCCGTATGTAAATCTGGTGTTTAGATTCAGCCTAGCAGAAGGAAGGGACATCAGGTTTGGGATTTGAAGATCCTAATAGGAAGTCTTCATGTCTTTGGGTTTTTTAGTCACATCCTCGTCTAATAGTCCATCGTGTTTCTTGATAAACTTGTAGCTATATTGTCTGTGTAACACTTCCAGGTTTCACTTACCTAACTGTCTTTGCTGTAAAGCAGTGAAGTCAACATAACCCAATTTGACTCCATTAAAGTCTGCTTTTAGAAATCTTTATCCTGCCTGAGTATCTACTGATGTGCTATGTTACGTACATAAAGCGATGATCAGGTGACTGTTTAGCTTTGCTTTGGTAAGTCATAGACCACACATCTTAGATCTTCAGCTTTATAGTAAAAGATAATAGCTCTGGATATATTAGTAATAAATACAATTTTGAAAATTTGCAAATAGAAATAAATTGGTTGATTCTATTAGAGATGTTCACTTCTGTGCATCCCTTTCATATATGTTTTATATGAATATTTGTTTCTGTTTATCCTCTTACTGATGCATTTCTTGAGATGTGTTATAGTGTAATTTGTGATGAACAGGCAAGTGCATTATTTTCACAGCACTTACATATGTGTAAAATAAGATCTTTTATCCTATAGATTAAACCTCTGGAGAATTGTAAAGACAGACTTTAAGATTCCTACCTTTGCTACACAGCGTTGCAGCCCTCAGTCTTATTATTGTCTTTATATGTATAATCACTACCCCAGGGACAAGCTTCCTTCCAACTAAGAGTGTGTAGTTGCTGAATCTGTATTTTTAAAGAAATCTTTCTCTTCCTGACAGTTACTCCAGAGAGCAAAGAGAAAAGGACGAGTATTTTCTCAGATGTCGGTTTGGTGACAAGGGCAAGAGACTCAGTAGGCTGGAGTATTAATGTGCTCTTTTAGGGGAACAGAGGAGAAAAAGCAATAGTGATATGTAAGAGGAATCAAAAAACCCCAGAAGGATATTGTGTAGATGTGTAGAATATAGGATAAAAGGAATGAGAATGAAGATGAGTTTGCACTGACACTACAGGGAAGTTGACAGTGGGAACCAGTGGTGGTTTGCTTGGGAGAAGCATTGGGGCATGAGAAGGATGGGGACCCAGGAGCAGCCAGTGCTTGTCAGGGAGTTAGGGCTGGCTATGGCAGCCAGGGCCCATCCCTCCTGCCCTGGTCAGGAGCAGGGCAGTCGGGAGGCACTGGGAGCAGCCTGGTCATTGGGCTCCTCCCTGGGGACAGGGAAGGGACAAGGCTGATACAGAATGGGCCATTCCCTGGGGTGTACACACCCATAGGAGTGCAGAGCAATCTGTGTGGATGTGAGTCTGTCTTTGCCTGTCCATCCTGGTGAGCATGACAGCAGGAAGGGTGCAGCATGAATGTCGGCCAAAAGCTCTACTACACCGGGGGATGCACGGGAACTACAGAGCAGGCTGCTCCTGAGGTGGACACTGGCCACTGCTGGGACAGAAGAGCACTGAGGCAAACTTCTATGCTGTAGAGGAATAGAGTGGTCAGCTACAAAGTTTTTTTTATTCAATTTTTTTTCTCTGTGATGTTGCAGTCACAAAGCAGCCATTTCCTTTGCCTGAACTGCTTCCCTGTATGCACAGCATTAGTTTGTGTGGGCTGGGTATGTGTGGTGAGTGAAGCCACCAGGGTTGGAATTTATGTGCAACAGAAGATGGTCCTAGTAGGAAAGACAAGTGAGGGTGTGTGGGGAGAAGGAATGGAGGCCTGTGGACCCCTTGCATGTGTGTGTGGATGTGTTGTGTCTGCCTAACGCACAGGGAGGGCAATCTTCAGCCACATCTTTCAATACTCTTCTCTCTGAGGAATGGGACAGTGCTTCAAGCAGACTTTTGATGGCTGTCTTCATGAATAATGCTAATTCCGTCACAATACAAAAGTTAAAAACTTTAGCTTTTGTACAGTGTGAAATGAATGAGCAGTGCATCAGAAACATCTGTCAGGTTATAGAATAAAGGCTTAATTAGCATTTTTGTGTGGTGTGGAATAATTCATGCTGGGACATCAAAATTTGTCTTCTCAAATGTATGAGAAAAACACAGTTTTTGGTCTTTCTTGTTGTTCTCAGGCTGGAGGGAGGGAGAAAACAGAGTTGTACCACGTTAGAACCAGTGAAAGTCTGCAGGGTGCAATGCCGTAGTATGTGCGTCTTCAAAGTGCTCTACAAATAGGAATTAACACATTGATGTTGCACTGGGATTCTGTGGCAAGGGTAGTGCTGCAGTCCTATCAAGAGTCCAAGGGTGTGATTTTCAAAAGCACTTAAATGACTTTGTAGCACAAATTCAATTCAGTGACACTTATGATTCTGTTGCCTAAACCCTGAGTTGAGTTGCAGTGGATGTCGGCACTGAAATAAAGATAGTAGCAAAAAAGGAATAGAGAAAGACATCTATGAATGATCTGAGTTCTGGAAAATCTGTCTCACTGTCACATTGCAGATTCTATGTGGTTTAGTTATTACAGAATTGCATGTATGGCTATAGAGAAAGTAGTTGCCTATTCAGTCTAGCAAATGAAGTATATTGCCAAATAGTTGGAAGGAACAGCTATCAGTAGGAGGAGGACCTTGAGCAATTCAGAACAGAAGTCAGTGTAGGTATTTATTCTCCTAGTCTACTTTTAGCTCTTTCAGCCGTCTCTGACTCAGTATGCTGGAGCTGACTGACTGCCTCTTTTCATTGACTAGGCAGGGAACTCAAGTCCTTCACTTTGATCTGTTGAATCATTCCTAAGCTAGATACCTAACATGGGCATGCATATATGATGTGAAAACCTGCCAGAATGTGTATTTTTATCAGCAGGGCTGTGTTACAAAATTGGAACAAATAGATGGAAATCCCTAAATGAAGGTTGGATATTTGAAAAAAACCCAACTCTTTCAGGAACCATTAGCTTTATAAAAGAATCCCTGAGTGAAATCCTATGGCTTGTGTCATGCAAATAATCATATTAGAAGGACAAAATTGTCCCTTTGGCCCTTAAAATAAATACGAAAATCACTGTAAGTTGCTCCTAAGTCCTTTATGTTCCTTATGTTACATCCTGGACTGTAGGGTCTAAGGAGCAGAATGTAGCATATTCATGCTGCATCTTGTCTCCACTGTGGCAGAGAAGTTTAAGAAAATATAAATTATCAAGAATTTATTAACCCCTTGGTCTCTGTTTTATTTTCCCTTCCCTTTATATACTGTAGACACACACGACATTTTAATTGAATCAATTATAAGTATGATGGGCTAGTTAATAGGATTTATATGCTTTGTATATACTTCATAAATTCTGAAGCACTATAATGCATTAGAGTTATAGATAAACTATATGAAGAACCTGGTGAATTGAATAATAGAAAGAATAATAGGAAAACAGTAATTGAAAAACCTATAAACTCCATTAATGCGTGCCCTTCCTTTATTAATTTGTAATAATAATGTAGTGGCTAAATCAATCAAGGATATTACAACAGTAGCTGACTTAAAATATTCTCTTCTAGAGATTTCTTGCAATTTTATTCTAATTCCACACACTGAGTGAATTGAGGATGGAGTCAGTCAGATATTATTCTGTGTTACACCAAACTGATTTTGAGTGGAGCCGTATTAGCGCTATTGATAGCAGAATTTGGCCCTGCACTCGCAGTTCCCGTGCGAGGAAGGAGAGGAGAGAGACACTCCCCAGATTTGCCGGTAGTTTTCTAATTCGAGACTTGTGCAGAACGAAACCCTGAACCCAAGTACCTCTGTACCCATGGCTGCATACATAATGCATGAGCTATTAAGTGTTGTGAAGAGTGCTCTGCTTGTTGGATAGCTGCAGAATAACATGGCTAACAGATGTTGTGCTTCTAAAGCAGTTGAACTCCTGAGTGTGTTTTTATCTTCTGATCTGCAGCGTGCTGTGGCTCCCTCGCTGGTGCGTGCACAAGGCAGACAGATTAGCGTTAATTAGAGATAGGCTTTGCTCATTTTTCGTTGCCAGCTTCAGTTTTTGGGAAAGTAAATGTTTCTCTCCTTTACAATTTAAAATACAGGCATTTTAGAATATATGGACGGGGGGGAGGGGGATTAGGCATTAATCAGTGATGCTCATGCTGAAATTGGCTGGTGCAGGACTGGAAGTCAACTGTCGAAGTCCCAAAGTGGATGAAGGCTGGCGGGGAGGATGGGGAGGGCAGGGCCAGGCTTGGTGCTGACTGTAGTGCAGGGCTCCCAAGAGGGAAGCTGGAAGATCCAAGGAGACGTGCCATTTTGCGGCGTGGCTTTGTGAGGAGAAGCATTAGCTGATTATTCCTTCTAGGACATTACTGAGCTTTATTAAAGCATTTTGCATTGCTGCTTATAATGAGAAAGAAAAGGGAGCTCTCTCCACCTTCTGACCCCCCTCTCTCCAGCACCAATGCAAGGGAGGATTTATTGCTTCATTAGCAGCATGATCACGCTTCACAATGAGTATTAAAGTATTGGCTTTCTAGGTTATTTAGGGAATGAGTCTTCTCCCAGCTATTTCTCTCTCCCACTGCCACTGCACCCCCACTTTATTTTGTGTGCTTTTGCCATGTACCCATCACGATCAACATATCCCTGTTTCCCTTTCAGTAGTGATAGGACACTGGCAATAGAACAAATATTTTTGGGCTGACAGTATGTTGCAAAATTGTAATGTGGGCAGGGTAAATTGAAATCAAAGCAAAACCAAATTCCACTCATTCTTCAGATTCCCAGGCAGACTCAGACATCTTTTGCAGTTCATTGATCTTTTAACATGGGCTTAGAGATCATTCCCAGACAAGCGGAGTAGGTTCCCAGATGGTGAAGCCTATGCTCTCTGTTCCAGTTGTACTGTTGGGTTTTTTTTTTTCATCTCCACAACTCTGTATTTAGTGCTGTGAGGACATGGTGGGGCCTCTGCAGTGCCTGCATTTACCTATCTCGCTTTTTAATGACCCCTATGCCATGGTATTTTATCAAATGGCATCGGCTCGCTCTAATGTCTTCCTGAATGTATCAGTGATAGAAAAGAACTTCTGCTTTTTCGAAGCAGTTTTTGTGGTAGGCTTTTGAGTGTTGTTTTCTTCTCATTAAATTCAATTATGTCCTGTTAGGTTTCAGCAACAGCTGTCCAGCGGTGAGGCTCTGTAGGCCATCATGCCTTGGCACTTCAAATTGTGGTTATGTTTAGAAAAGTGAGTTCTTATTCAGCCTGTCTACTGCCTGTGTGCTTTGAGTCATATTTGCTTACCTTACTGACACAAACACATTTTTATTACCACTACCATCACAGTGCCAATATACCTCCAAGCTGCAGGATGACCTGTAATCTGCTCTGTCTCATGTAGCCTCAACATTGTCAGCAGTGCTTTAATTGTAGATGATATTTTGGCCCTGATGCTTGGAACAGATGCAGCTTGGCCTCCATCCACAAAAAAAAAAATTGTGATAGTGTATTTTTTACTTTATCTGTTAGGAGGCAATTCACTACTTGGTACTTGTTGGTTTTGTCACAAGTGAGCAGTCTTTGATACTACCAGAACAGCAGCCAGAGAAGTGAGGGTTCAAGTCACTTCTGTGGTGAACCTCAAGGGTTTTCAGCAGATGTGTATGCTCGCTCTCTGAAGTCTCTTCAGAGACAACATCCTTGTTGGATTGGCTGTGTTTGTATGAACTGAATATTCCAAGTTGCCTACCTGTTTCCCTGTTTTTTCTCTGGGACTTGTAAGACCGCTTTGCCTGCAGAATTTTACTGTCAAAGGATACGAAGCTTGTTTTGGGTCTGTACTTGATACTTGTTTTGGCTCTGTAGTAATGAATGGATCTATTTTTAACTTTAAGCCAGACTAATTTGACAGTGCTGTTGCAGTTTAACAAATTAACACTTCAGTTTGTCATTCCTACCATCTCTTAGAAGAGAGGTTGTTCTGAAGGGTAGTGTAGTTAGCGGTGGCAGCAGGCACCACTGTCACTGGTTACAACATTTCCTGACTCCTTACAGTTTTGAAAATGTGAAGGCATCAGTACTGACATGTTTTTCAGGTAGGGGAACACCTGATGCATCCTTGCTATGGAGACAGGAATAACCATGGCAATGCAGAACTTTTCTGCTACTAATACTCATACTGAAGATGAGTACTGTTCTTGTCTCTATTTCAGCATTTCACCACTGGTGACACTGTGACTGCCTGTGCCTTTGATTTTGAGGACTTCCTTTATGCACCCACGTCTCTAGACTAAGAAGTAGTTGTGCCAAAGATACTTTGACGTCCCTGAAGCAAAGAGGTGTGGCACAATGTGTGTACACACTGCTAAACTCTCTTGCCCATCAAAACTTGGAGCTCCAATTCAAGCACCCTGTGGGAACCATGGGACCAGGGACTAAGGTCGATGGCACACAAGTGCTGGAGACCACAACCTGGCATTGCTATTTTAGCAGCACAGGTGTGGTCCTTGAGGCCAAATAATATGCTTGTCTTTAGTACCTTTACCCGTGTCTGGTATGTGTCAACACAACCCTTGCTCTCAACACTAAACAGAAAACTTTAGGACCAACCTGGCTGCTGCAGTGATCATTATTGTGTGCCTTCAGTAAGTCCTGATGATGTCTCTCCAACATGTGTCTTCATTTCTTGTCCATGGTATGGTGTCTCTTGGCTCAGTGCTTTTGGGAAGGTCTAAAAAGTCCTCTAAAACCTATGTACACAAAGAGAAAATTCAAGAATGAGTTTTTCCATTCCTCTCTTCCTTTCCCACGCCAAAGCTGTCTCTAAGGGTAAGGCTTCCAAATCCCTCTGTATGCTCTTGAGAAATGGTGAAAGGATCTGCTGGGGCATGCTGGAGAGTCCTGCTCTGGTGGTCATGGCACAGAGATGTCGAGTCCTGTTCCATGTACGTACACATGTGATTGAGCTTATAGGTGCTGTCTGCTACTCTGTCTGTGCCAGGAGGACACATACAGGCAGGGCCCTGGCAAAACAGTGGTCCTCAGGCTACATTTGCCCCCCCACTCATCACTTTTTTAATGTCAAAACAATGTAAGTTGGTGGGTTTGGGGCTGGTGTAGTTTGCCATGGGACAGCAGATGATCTGGGCCTGGGCTAAGGGCTAGGAGGATCTGCGCGAGCCTGTAGGATGCATATAATCAAAACACGTGATTATCGTGTAATCATATTTTTTTGTTGTTTCTGTGGTTGAGAACACTTGGCTTTGATTCAGCTAGGTCCCAAGCACAAGCTTATCATTAATAATCAGGAAACTCTTTTACTCTTTGTGTTTAGTTAAAAGGAAATTTTTTGACTATTCACCACCTAACCACGTCCTTTAGTGTCACAGTTTTATTTTCTGGCAATCCAGATCTTTGAGAGGTTAGAACCTCAGAGCTCAGGCATTGGATGGGATAAATACTCAATTTTTAGTGTCAATGGTTGTCATAGATGCTCATAATTAATATTTAGTGTCTAGAACAGACCTCAGAATAACTTGAACATAAATGATGCTGTGAAATTTTGGCAAACCTGAAAGTAAGTACCTGTTGCAGGAATGAAAACAAATCGATTTCAACACATTGTCATTGACAATGTTTATTTTATTGTCTTTGTTCCATAACCTTGTTTCATGGATTTTCAGTTTCTGACATTTTTTCTCACAGTGTAAATGGTATGTTGGGATTAAGGCATTAACTCTAAGACAAGGCTTTCGAGTTTCTACATTACCTCACTTGATGGTTACTGTACATTAGGTTTCACATTACAGCTCTTTAATTTCCAGTCTCCTAACTTGATCCTCTTATAGAACAGAGTTTTCCAGAGTGTTGCCACCACATTCAGCTCTGCTTTAGTTTCTGCCTTTAACAAACATTTGACAAACTAAGGCATGAACCTGACAGGAAAAACCACTTGTTAAAGGCAATCACAACCATGTCTTTGTAACACATCTTCCTAAATGCCAGTTTATTTTGTAGTTTACTAGTTAGTCTCTTAGGTTGAAAAATATTTTTGAAGTATGTTAGGATATTAATCTGTCAGCATGTGGTAGATTTTGTCTGACCTTTGACAAATTACAATTTTGGATATGTAAATTTCCATTCTTTTCATTGGCACTCTGTGATAAGGATAATGATTTATTTAAATTTTCTAGGCAGAACGCCTGAGATACTTTACTTCTCAGTGGATAAAGCAGGACTCGGAGTTTTTACAGGATCCTTAAATGGTTTGTCGAGTTTTGTGTTGGCCAGAGATCAATGGCAAAGCTCTGTTTTGTTGTAAGGTGAATGAACCTCAACTGTTTCACAGCAGTTGGGGTTTGTCTGCAGAGCCCAGTGCCATTCCTCCAGTATCTTTCCTCTCTTATGTCCAGGTGAGAAGATGACAGTTATCAGCAATAAGCCCATGCAAGAGACTCTTTGGCCAATATGAAGCTTTATTATTCC
Source organism: Atrichornis clamosus (assembly GCA_013400975.1). Classification (NCBI taxonomy): domain Eukaryota; kingdom Metazoa; phylum Chordata; class Aves; order Passeriformes; family Menuridae; genus Atrichornis; species Atrichornis clamosus. Next base: position 27,051 of record WBMZ01010131.1, read on the forward strand.
CGAGAGCTCTGATAGGAAAGGCAAGAAATAGGAGCTCTGTTTTCAGTGAAGGAATTTGATTTTCCTTCCTAAGTATTCAGCAGGAAGTCTGACTCTGGATTTGCCACTTAGTTAACATCCATGTTAATGCCGTTGCAGAAACCCATCCCTGATTCTCCAGAAAGGAAAAGGTATCATCAAATCAGTTTTTTTCATTAACATGAACTGCAGCCTGCAATCCGGTAATGCACTTCTATAGACAGACAAATTTATATTGTCCTTTTCCTTTCTTCCTTTTAAGTAGCCTTAAGAGCAAGGGTTAATTAATTAATTTTTTTTACATAGAAACAATCCACAGTAATCATCTGGTTCTTGCAATCTTTGTGCCCTTTCCTGAGCCATTCCCTGATTACTAAAATGTAATTTCATTTGCTTTTATTAATTTCTTCTTTTTGCTTGTACTGTCAGATTAGTTCTGAAATATTTCCATTGTAGGAGCCATTTAAACCTTTCTTCTTGAGATCCATACCAGATAATCAGGGCAATTTGATTAAAATGGGAGGCTGACTTTTGATTCATATTTCTTCTTTCTACGGTGAGGGAAGAAAGTTCAGGTCATCTTTGAACCACATATAATACTAGTCAAAAAACAACATGATAATCCTGACTCCAGTGGTCTTCATCTCAGTAGGAACTTAATTCTCTTTATCTACATGTAATTTCTATTCAAAATATGAATTAAAACAGTGCAATTAAAAAAATTACCACTGTTCACACAAAATGCAGAAACAATTATGCTGAAGAATCTGTAGAGACATAAATCTTCTGCCAGTGCAACAGAAATAAAATGTGTCCATAGTTCCCATTAAGAAAAGAGAATGAAAAGTGAGACAGCAAAATGTGCAGAGGACATAGCAATATTTTGATGTGAGATTTTTAGAGGGTACTTAAAAATTCTAGTTGGCTGATCAGCATAGCGGCCAAGAATTTTTTGTCCTGAAAAATGCAGATTAAGGCATGGTCAAAGGTAGACTGCTTCTTTCTAAGCTCTTGAGAAGCAGAGCTGGATGGCACTGCAGGGAGTTCTGTGTGCAGAAATGGTAAAAAGGCAAACAAAAGACTTGCTTCAGTAGCTTTCTTACTGTCCCTGGAACTTGGACCTTTTTTCTCAAACTGTATTGAAGCTTTTGGGGTTTACATTTTCATGAAACTGAAGTTATTTTAAAGGACAATCAGTTCCTGCAGGTAGTAACTAGACTGATTCTTTTAATCTTCCTTTATTTTCTTCAACACATTATCAAAGCAACTGATAGATGCCTGAAAATTTGACTGACTTCTGCCTCTGAATTTCTATGCGTTTCAAAAATCCGTTTGTTATTAATTTTAATTGTGCATGGTTCTATGTAACCAAAACAAACGATAGCAATAAGAAATACAAGTAATCTTTTCAGAATTATATTTATATACTCATTTTAGTTATAGTACAATTCAGAAGAGGACTGCTGAGATGCTGTTTCTCTTCAGTTTCTATTTGGGAAAGATCTGCTAGTTTACCGATATAAGTTGAATGTTTGCCTTCACAGAAAAGGGTAGAGGATTGTTGGGGTTGTCAGAGTGCAGGATGAGATGCTGTCAGAGACTGCTGGAGAGACATTTTCCTAATTTCAGTCTATTGACACAAATGAGAAAGACTTGGGGGTATAGGTTGATGAGAAGATCAACACGACCCAGCAATGTGCACTCACAGCCCAGAAAGCCAGCTGGGTCCTGGGCTGCATCCAAAGTGGTGTGGCCAGCAGGATAAGGGACAGGATTCTGCCCCTCTACTCCACTCTGGTGAGAGCCCACCTGGGGTGCTGCATCCAGCTCTGGGACTCCCAGCATAAGAAGAACATGGACCTGCTGGGGCAAGTCTACAGGAGGCCCACTAAGGTGATCAGAGGGCTGGAGCAGTTCCTCTAGAAAGACAGACTGAGGGAGTTGGGGTTGTCCAGCCTGCAGAAGAGGCTTTGGGGAGACCTTAGAGCACATTCCAGTACATAAAGGGCCCTACAGAAGAGCTGGAGAGGGACTTTTTACAAGGGCATGTGGTGATAGGACAAGTGAAAATGGCTTTAATCTGAAAAGGGGTAGTTTTAGATTATATATAAGAAAGAAATTCTTTACTGTGAGGGTGATGAGGCATAGGAACAGGCTGCCCAGAGAAGCTGTGGTTGCCCCATCCCTAGAAGTGTTCCAGGTTGGACAGGGCTTTGAGCAACCTGGTCTAGTGGAAGGTGTCCCAGCCCATGNTGGGGAGACCTTACATTCCAGTACATAAAGGGCCCTACAGAAGAGCTGGAGAGGGACTTTTTACAAGGGCATGTGGTGATAGGACAAGTGAAAATGGCTTTAATCTGAAAAGGGGTAGTTTTAGATTATATATAAGAAAGAAATTCTTTACTGTGAGGGTGATGAGGCATAGGAACAGGCTGCCCAGAGAAGCTGTGGTTGCCCCATCCCTAGAAGTGTTCCAGGTTGGACAGGGCTTTGAGCAACCTGGTCTAGTGGAAGGTGTCCCAGCCCATGGCAAGGGGGTTGGAACCAGATGATTTTTAAGGTCCCTTCCAACTCAAACCATTCTATGAATCTATGATTTTATTACACTGGAGTAGTTACTTCATAAATAGGATTTCTTGCATTTCCAATTTTCAGGAGTTTTTGAGAATATTTCAGTATTCTAAGAGCGACTGACCCTGCGTTGCCAGTGCAGCATGGCACATGTTTGTGCCTGTCCATGTTCAGCAAAGCAGTAAAGTACGTTCTTAAGTTAAAATATGTGAGTAAAGCTAGGTATGTGCTTCACTGATTTATAAAAAGTTATGGCTGTCTCAATCTTGGCTAGTAAAGACTAATTTTCTGTCATCTGGGCAGGCTGCAAAGGCCTGTCCAGCTGGGAGTTGCCATCTCTCCTTTCTGCTCCGATTCAGAGGTGTCTACAAGAGGTCAGTGTGGCTGAGGGACTGCAGATTGCAGCTTTTCTAGCAATGCCTGCATCTTCTCCATTATACCTGGCACAAACAATCAAATAAATGCAAACCAGAGAAGCAAAATAAATCAGACAGAAGCCTCAGAGGTAAATGAGGAACCTTTGTTTTCCATTTAAAACGGCTAGAAGCCATAGTCTGTATGCCAGACCTTGAATCTCTGGAAAATGACTTATTCCCAGCATAATTTGCCACCTACATTAGACTGAATGAAAATCCATCAGCAAAAAGCTTCCAGATAGAGACTCTGCAACACTTGGATTTAGTTCCAAATTTCAAAGGTCATTTAGAAAATCCAGGTCAGGATACAGAGTTGAATTTCAAATGTCCCTGAAGTTCATGTTTGTTCACACCTAAGCCTAAAGATCTGAACCAACATGATAATGCAGATTTAAAACCTGAGCTTGTAGGTTTATGCAGAATCATTTATACAAACCCTTGGTTACTTTTTTTCTCTATGGTATTATTTACCACACACAAGGGCATGTAAAATAACTACTTAATAATTATGAACTGCTAAAACCCCTCATTATGCATTGAAAATGTGTGAGTGCAAATTCTCTAAACGATGTGAAAGTTGGACTGTTGGGAACATTCAGCTTGTACATTATCAAAGTGTAGGCTACTCTCTAGTACATTTGTCTGATATACAAGACAATTTCATCTCAGCTTGGATGAGATACAGAGGCGTAGGCTCTGTGGAATATGAAGTGGGCTTGGTGGAGCAGAGGGAAATTCATGTTATGTTCAATGTGCCTAGTAAATAATGAGATATTAAATCATAATATGTTCCAGGAGTTTTCAACTGTATTTTCTCTTTAATCATTTCATTACTCAGAGTCCTTTGTTTCTGACTTGTGTCTTTCATTAGAATTTTCGGACTCGAGTATGTGTGTGGGGAACTCTGGGTCCCTGTGGCACCTTTGCTGCATTAATCCTTCAAATAAGAAGGAGATTTCTCCACAGAAGGATAACTTTTTTTCCTGAGCTTCAGATTTCTGCTGTGGGCATGAGCTCTTGGGCAAGCCTGTGAAGACAGGCTTCATCCGCAGCAGCCACCATGTGTAGCTGAAGCTCCCTTGGACCGTATCCCCCTTCCACGGCCCCGTACATCCAGAGAGCAGATGTGAAGCCTTTTTTCAGTGAGACTTGCAGCAGAAGTGACGTAGTGTGACTGCAGGGGTGGAAGCAAAGGAAAGGACTCTTGTAGCCTAATGTGAGCAAGCAGTATCCCTCTCAGTGTTCCTGTGCCTTGGCATCGCTGTCTGAGCATTGGACCAGCAAGCAGGATTGGTGTTTTCAAACAGATGCGCCTGAGCACAGTCTGAGCTAGGGGAAACATATATGTGCATCACTTGGGGGCATTAAGGGCAGGATTCCCATTTGATGTTCTCAGCATTGCAGCAGGTATTAGGGTCCAAACATTTAAACAGTGGAAGTGGCTTGAGCATATTAAAAATGCATGCTGGATAGTTAAATTCCTGTTAGTGGGAAGGTAGACTAACCAAGCAGCAGAGGATTTAGGGGTGTGTACTCTTCTTTGTACCAATGAGTCAAAGAAGCCCTGGCATGTGAATTTGCAACCAAATTTGCCACAGGAAGGCAAACAGGTTTCTAATGCATGGTCTTAGTGAAACTGAAGGACAGGCTTTTCAGATATTTTGCTTTGATTACCAGGTGCTAAAGTGTCTATTACAGGAAAGCAAAGAAAGTGCTTTGGTTATGTTTCCATAAACAAGGTCCTGATTTCCTGGAGTGAAGCCTCAGGAAGCATTATAATGTGGCAATAAGCATGGGCCAGTGTACTTGTCATTTTGTTTGACCTTGTGCTGTTTAGAGGAGCCTAAAGGTGTTTGATCCCTGATCGCTCATGACTTTCTTATGTTTCTTTGAAAATCTCCTCTTTAAGGTTTGCTGTAAAATAAATCAATCCTGTTGACATTGGCTGTGTTTATGGTACCAGTCTGCAAGAGCTCTCCTTTCTGTGCTTCACAGTCTGGGCATACAAAGAATTTATCCAAGTATGGTGCTTACTGAATAACCTGCCAGATTATTTGTGAGAACACTTACTTAGAGGCACAGTTATTTCACTTGCATGCACCATGCATGTGCCGCTTTTTTTTTTTTTAATGTGAGTGAATGGACTGGCATCCAGGTGTAGTTGTCAAGGCCACAACTGGAACAATTTAATCTAGTGTAAATAAAAAGTCAGAAAATCTTTGCAGTCTTGTATTTCAGTGTGGGTCCAGGGTAGACTCTAAATAAACTTATATAATGGCAGTGAGAGTACAGAAAGGCTGCGAAGATCCCACTCCAGAACTGGAAATCTTGGAGCATGTGCTGGCTGAATTCTGTGATGCATAGTGGTATTGTCTTTAACAATAATACATAGGCACACATACACTGCCATTAGGAAAATGTGCCCATAGAAGTCACTCAGAAAAATGTAACTGTGTTTATGACTTATGTAGGATCAATAAAGTTCATTGTTGTGCAGTCCAAATGGCTCCCTTTGGTGCTCCTCTCTTTACAGCAGCTTTGAACAATAAAGCCCTTGTTGGATGGTTCTGAGAAATGGTAATATATTTTCCAAGATGCTCATATAATATATGTATGTGTATGTATATGTGTGTCTATATATATAACTAAATTGAAGCATTTGATAAATAATACAAAGCCAACACAGAAAATATTAAGTGCATTTTAATTTGGCGGCTGTAAGGCAGGGTGCTGTCAAATAAATATGCACGTTTATTTAATAAGATCTGTATTGCTTTGCTTTGGTAAGAAAATATGCAATACTGATCTGAAAAGTAACTTGACGCTTGAAAATATAACCTAGAACTAGCAAAAGGTGTAAAAGAAAACATGTTGGCCTGCCAGCCTCTTGGCTTAGCACCTGACTTAAAGATGCCCTACATTTAAAACATTTATTTTTTAAAATGCAGACTCATGGATTTATTTATAACATGATTATCTCCATGTCTTCCTCCACATTTTGTTCCTTTTGTGAACAAGTGCTAACTGTGCTCTTGCATACTATAAGCTGGCTTGAACCTTTCATAAGAAGTGCACTCAAAACCTAATTGTATGAAGTTATCTGGAGCACTGAAGCCTTCAGAGAGGCAGTGGTTTCAATCTCCTAGGGGTAAAGACTCCTCTGCTTGGCAGAGGTTCTTTAGTGCACTGGTTGCCGCACATGCACACCAAATCTGCAAACTGGTGTCAGACGTAGGGTGCTGTGTTCCAGCTGGGTAGAAGGCCCATATTATCCAGAGTCAGCATCCTGCTTGCATGACCCTGAATCTTTTGCAGAGAACAGAGAGGGAGTTTCCTGAAGAACTGATGTTGATGGCTGGGCTGGACAACCTTTTCCTTGGCACATCAAACACAGCGTGTGCTGGGCTGCGAGTGCTAAGTGGTGGTGTTACGGTCACCCTTGCCCGCAGTTCAGTTGTGTGGATGACAAATTCTCTCTGAACCCTTCATGCTGTAATACTCCATCCTGTTCCAGTATGGCAGGAAGTCAAATTTATATGTGCTTACATCTAAATACGAATGAATATAAATAATAGGTGAATATTTTCATTTGATATTCCGTTCAGTGAAAGAATCAGTCAATTGATTAACCTGTTATTCAGTCCATTATTTAAGGTTGTATGGCCATGAAGTCACATTTAGTTATGAACCTTTGATTAATTTAAAATCTGTTTCTGGCTTTAGGCCATCAATTAAACTATATAAAAAGATGTAATTAGTCATTTTACCTTTTAAGAACTTTTATTTAAGCTCACACAAAGATCTGTTTCTCTTTTGAAAAGACTATAGCCATGTGCCACTGTGTTTGTCTCTCTTAGGTCTATTATTTCACCTACTGCTTTCATTTAATTCCATAAAACTGCTGAAAGCTGTGAGTACTCAGCACCTTCCCAAACCAGGCTACTTCAGTTTCATCGCCAGAGTGTGCATTCAGGCATTCACCTTAGGTAGAAGTGTTTTGATATGCTGGGCAGTGGTTTCTGGCAGGAATGTTAATCTTTACGAGTGCCACCACTGAGATTTCAGTCTTTGAGGGCTACCCCTTGCGGTAATGAAAGAGCCTGTGTTTCAATGATGCTATCATCTCTGCTGGCTGGAGTTTTAACTCCTGGTAGGGCCACTTAAGTCTAACAGGTCAAAGAGGCCAGATGAAATGTATTTCACTGTTTTTCTAGACTGGCAGATGATTGATAGTTCTATAACTTATATTCATTAGCAAAATAAAGTCAAGCATCAAAAGCATGCTAAGGTAGTCACACGAGCAAGGTAGTGCACTTGGCAATTTTTGCAAGTCTTTGCGGGCGTCACTGGTAAAGCCGGGTCTCTACAACAGACTTTGCTGAAGGTATGTACGTGAATTTCCAGAGCATTAGAGCAATAGTTGCACTAATGAAAGTTGATAGCAGCAATGAAAGAAATGGACAAATGCAAGTCCTAAATCCTTGTAGTGTGCAAACATCTCTGCTGACAAAAAGCATTTTAAAAATGAGGAAATCTGTAATATATCCAAGGATGCAAGATAGTTGCTATTCAGTGAGCATAATGTTAATGCAGAAACAGCATCATCACTCATAGGCTAAGAGCCAGTTATGACTGCAGAGTTACTCGTCAGCATGCTCCGACTGACAACGCTGCTAGGCCAGGATCTTTGCAGTAATGGCAGTAACAAAAGTTGAGGCAGTCAAAATATACTGGGGAATGCAATAAGCAAGCGCCATCTCTGTATTTTAGATCAGCTTGAGGAAAAAAGTAATAATCAGTGCCCAGTGTCAGAGTTCAGAGTGAGTGGAAATCATTGTTAAATCTGGCTGTCTACAAGACATAGGAGTCATCCAAGTAGAGTCACTGGGAACTGCTTCAATTCATTTAATTTTTACTAAAAGGAAATTTAGGTTAGGTCTTGAAGACATGAGCTGGTGTAGATGAGCTGATACTAGAAGTTACCAGGTTTTTTGTTTGGTAAGAACAAATTCATTAAAAAAGCACACCCCTTTTATGATGATGATGCAAAAAACATGAGGATGAGGCTGTGGGATGTTTTGACTTTTTTTCTCAGTGTCAGGAAATGTGCTCTGCTCCTCCTGGAACTGGTGTAGCTGCAATTGAAATATGGTTTTGGGAGACAGCCTTAAGAGTAGACAGACTGGATAGACCCCAGAGGAGAGTTAACAGGAAAAAAGGATTAGAAAACGTGCTTATGGAAATCAGGTGAAAGAACTGATTTGTCTAATTTAGCAAAAACAGGCCTGAGGGGAAACTTCATCTTCCAAAACATGTATGAATGATGGGCAGGAACAGTGAGCAATTGTTGCAATACTGGGACAGTCATTCAAGGCTCCTCATTAGAGGTTTTTAAAAAAGTGGTTAAAGGAAACTCTGCCAGGGATAGTCTACAACTGCTTGATCCCAACTTGCAGTGCAAAGAGTGGGACCAAAATAGACTTGCAATTCTTTTCCAAGTCTTCTTTTTTATGATCCTAAAAAGCATAAGGAAAAGGCTATTCAAGACACAAACCCCACATTTCACGTTGTACCGATGAAAGGAGTCTACGTGTGTCACGGCTCAGACCCTGCACAAGTCAGCCCTGATGTGCCATTGTCTTTTTTGAATGAGTGTACCATAGATGCCGCAGCAGCTGTTACTGATTTTCAGAAAAGTGTCTCTGAAGTCTGCATAACTGAGGCACGGAAAAGAAACAAGACAAGAAAAGCATTAACTCCTCAGAAATACCTTTGATAAAACAGACAGCAAAAAGTTTTAAAATAAAGGACTGTGTAGTACAAGGCAACATGAGTAGAAATGAAGGGAACAACATGAATAATTTAATCAAGAAGGTCAAACAGTTGGTTAGGTTGCAATAAAGGATTCTACCAGCTCAACTATTGAAATTGATTAAGACTTTGACCATTCTGAAATTACTGTTACAGAACTTGCTTTACGGGTACAGGAGAAAGACAGGCTAAACCTTCAGAAACTTGAGAAAACTTCAGGTGAAGCTCATACCATTAGGGTAGTGCTTGTGAGAACAAGATGGCTGATAAATTACTGAACTTTTATGTAAAGCAAGGAAATAGGAAAGTCACACAGAACAATTGGAAATGCAGCATTGTAGCCAAAATATCAAAGAACAGAGATGTAAAAACTAATAGAAATTAACAAACCAAGAAACTGTGACTGTTACAGTTCTTCCATTGACAGGCAAACTATTCCACACTGACATATAAAACAGAATGAAAGAACTGGCTGTGCTGCAGCCTGGACTCTGACCTGCAAAATTAACTGTCAGCTGATTTTTACACAAAGTTTGATCATTCAAGAGAACAACAAACGGCTTCAAAAAACCCTTCCTACTTTTTCTGAAATCACATGACAGATTTTTTTACAAATTACTCTGAAACATCTTGATGTGTCACAGTGTGCCTATAAAAATAGTTTTATCAAGGTGCAGCATGCACAGCTAGATCAATGTAAACTTGAGCGAATGATTTGATAATAGATAAATGTCAAGCATCGTTGTATTATCTCACCTCTGGTATTTGACTGGCAATGAAAAGAAAAAGTAGGTGGATACAGCAGAAGACACATATGAATCAGAAGCCATACACTGGAATTAGATTTTACTTGTTGCAGAAGTCTTTGAAATGGCAAAAAAAATCCCCTCCTGCATTCAAGACAGTTTAGCATCATAAATATGAGCTGGTTATCAATCAGATATGAATAAACAACAGACACTCCAGCAAGGCCCCCCCAGGTCCCAGGTCACATGTTATTTTAGGAGGCAGAGCATACAAGCAGTAATGCACATCCTTTGCAGTAGATTATGGCTCAGTACAAATGTATAAAAGGATATGCTGTCAAATAGCCAAAATGTGCCTCCACTTGAAAGAGACTTGATTTTCAAGGGTGTACAACTGGAAGACTAACTGACAAATCTTCAACTCAAAAGTTAGTTCTGATAGAGTGTCTGAAAGAGGCTAGTCATTGAGTGGAATTAATTTATAACAAATACTAGAATTCATCAGAGTTTTCAGATAATTATGCTTTATCATTAATGCTATTCAGAGAGGAAAATGGGAAATATTTGCTGGGAGTTGTGAATCAAAGCAGAGCATCAGCCGTGACAGCTCTGCCATGGGGCTCTTGGAGGAGCACAAGAAAAAGGCCCACAGAAAGAATGTTTCTAATTGAACTTTATGCAGTGTGGGAAATAGTACAATATTTAACAATTCTGGGAATATGTAGAAAGCTGTCCAAATTAAAAAAAAATCCAAACCTGTCAAGGCCTCATTCTGGCCTGAAGCTACTTTGGATGGCACAGGAAAGAATCATGCAGGAGTTTAAGAATCTCTTGTGTTTCTATAGTCCTGGCTGCTATAAGAGGTTTGTGTATGAAATAGAACTATTTCATCACTGAGTACTATATTACAGAGGGTAACTAGCTGTTACTAGTTCATTTAGGAAAATACTTTTAAAAGGCACTGTGTGCCAAAATTGCAAGACTAAATATATTGTATTGTAAAAAAAGGCATCGATGATTGCTTCCTGGAGATGAGCATTATAGGTTTCAATTCATAGCTACAAAGCAATGACATTTTCAGTGCACTCAGAAAATTTTACGTTGTCTATTAAGTGAATTGAAGACTTGGAAAATGGATATGGATGTTCAATTTTTATCTCCACACAACTGTTGAAGAACTAGGTAAAACCACTTGCTTTGACATGACTCCTGAAGGAAAACGCTGATCCGAAATGGTTACTTACAAGCAAAACAAAAGTCACACACATTCCCCCAACTTGCTCAAATCTGTTCAGTGCAGTCTTTCTATAAGCTAGCAGAAGCACTCAAATACTTCTTAAAAGGAATGGAAAACTGAACAGAAGCTTTAAATCAGTACAGTCTGGGCAATCACAGATTCCCTTATCACTTCCAAAAATGACTTTCTTAGAGTAAATTGAAGAGCTTTGGTGGTTCAGATGGCTGTACAATTCACCTGTTCAGAGTGGTGATCACCTTCCATTTTAAGCACTTAATTTAAGAGCTTCAGTAATTTTAAATTGCTATGTTTCACTGAGTGGCAGGCACAGACCCAAGTGATACAGTATTCTAAAAACTTTGGGTGTTCTGCTTAATATTTTTCATTCGGGGACTCCAGAGAGGGTTTCTATAGTTGAGCATGGAAAATGGAACAGATTTCTAGATTACTGTAGAAAGGTAAGAGACTTTATGCTTTTTAAAACTCAGAGCAGAGGAGGTCTGCTCTGGGGAATGCACAACTCCTAAGCCTGCGCTTGCCCTTTTCTCTGAACTGTTTGACCAACGTCCTTGTGTGGGCTGCAGCAGAAGGTAGAAAGAGAGGTAATGACGTTTACATGAGCATCAAGAGACTTCTCTGTCTATTTGCTCTCCCGGAAGAGCCTGCCCAGGTTAGGTTTGTTTCCATTAGGCATTTCTGCTTAGCACTGCTTCCACAGAAGCAGATAGGAATGAGAATTTACTGATATTTGAATGCTTCCCCACTTGTGGATTCAGATATTTTTACTAGGCTGCAGGTTTCTTCATTCGTTATTTTGGTTTTACTAGGCTTCAATTTGATGTCAGGATAAATCCCTCCTGCGTGCTTTTAACTAGCGTGGTACAACATTTACTGATTTAATACTTTGCTGAAGACTGAGCTGAACACTGTAAATGATTGCCATGAACTTGGTCTCAGCAGGTAGGAGAGGTGCAGAGCATACCACAAAGAAGACCCTCTCAGCCCCACACCTCTGTCAGGCTCCAGGCGTGGGGGGGCAGCATTTTGGAGTGTAATGGGAAAGTCAGACTTCAGAGATGGTTATTCACACCTGCTTGGGTGGAGGCGCAATTCTCTGGAGTAGGAAGGTACCACTACAGCCTCCTGCAGTCTGGCTGACAACACGTACTGCTCCTCAGGCTATAAGGGAACAGGGCAGGGAGCCACAAACCGCAGCCTCCAGGAAGCCTGCAAATGATATGTCAAGAATTAAATATTACCTGAAGAGCCTAGGAGAGATTCTTTGGAGCTGATACCTTGTGACCTCTCATTTAGCGGGACGAGACTAAAATTAGGCTCCTGTGAGGTAGATGTAGAGTGTCTTTCACTTCCAGAAAATTAGAATCTGGCTCCAAGAGATTTTATTATTGAGGGTGCCTCTTTAAATGCTAATCACTATTTGCAGGCTCATTGCAGCTTCAGACTGGCTTCTTCAAAGGAATGAAGGGGTATTTCATGTTCATTTACCAGTGAGATTTGAAAAATCCCAGCTTCAAGGTACAAGGCCAGAGGCCAAATGTGACTTCAGTGATTGTTTTGCCAGTGCCCCTTTCAGTCTCCACGTCTGTGAGTAGTCCTAGCCTAGATGGTGATCTTGTGTTGGCATACCTAAATTGAACCTCGGGGGTGTTACAAAGTCTGACATCAGACCAACGTCACACAGCTGGAAGAGAAGAGGCTGTTTCTCCGAGGTAGCTGCAATAGGCTGTGTTGGCTGAGGACAGAACTGTGCCCCAGTACAGTGTACCGAAACACCCACTGGTTAAAATAGGAATTTAGAAGTCCTGGTGTTAAACCGATCCATACAGCCAGTGTATATACATCGTACTGAATGCAACTTTTATGGTATAAGGAAACCCGGCCTGCTTCAACTGTAGACTATGTTTCTACTAGCCAAGTACCCTGACAGAGGACTCGGCTTAACACACCACTGCAGTTGAAACTCTTCTGTACACCTGGTGAAAGACTTGTTGGGGCTCGCTGGATCTCTGCCCTTGTTTGGTGATTTTTTTGAGTGAACTTAAGTGATTTGTGTAGGTTGAACTGTGTCTTATCTGTGTGCAATCTGAGCAGTCAGATAAATTTTAAACTAATCTCTCCCTGCCCCATTCCTGATGATTTACACTGTTTTAAAGTATGGTAAAACTGTGTTGATTTATACTGTTCTTAAATATGGTAAAACTATATTGAACAATTGCTTCAATTTTTAATGAATGTCATCTCACTTTCATCCTTGTTTTTTTTCCAACAACATAATTTTTTTTTGGTGACACATCACAGGAAGAACTGGTTTTTTTCTGTACTTCACCTCCTACTGTGATATTCCAGACAACCTGTAGTTTGGGTCTATGGGAGTGAGGTTTCCCACACATCTGACTTCCCTGAATCCAGTGCTAGGTGTTTAGGTCTGCTTGTCTTACTCAAGAGTTGCATCTGCTGACTGAAGTTTACATTTAAGGATGTGAAAAATTTCATAGTCCACCTTCCAAAGTGTTCAGGTGTCAAAAGCAGGCTGTGAACATTCTGTGAATGGTCATGCTGATGTTTGCAGAGAGGCCAAGCCACGCAAAAGCTTTGCCTGGTTTTGCAGTGGGTGAGCCTGGTGGTCATCCTTGGTTTGTCACTTGTCTTTGACCTGACACAAAGGTGTTTGAAATCACCTAGTGCACACCAAGGGAGTTTCTGCCCAAAATAATTGCAGCCACCTGGAGATATGCTCTGAAGCACCTAGTTTTAGGTATTTCTGGTTTTGGAGGGGTAAAATCTAAAGTAATTCTGGACAGTGGTAATGTGGTTTCAAAGTGATTTTTGAGATGTTTGTGTATTTAGAGAGGGATGTTTTTCACTTCCCCCCATTTGCTGGTTAGAAGTTTGAAGGTGAGTATATGAGAGGACTGTGAAGCTTGCAGGAATTGGAATAATGGTGTTGCTAAGTTGATTTTTTTTGCCTGGAAAAAGTAGACATGCAAATTCAAACTGCATTTCTTTGAGTGAATTTATCAGCCATTATTTGGGACACAGTTAGGTTGCTTTCTTGGTTATATTTAAGGAAAATCAGCAGTCTTTGCCTTGTCTCTGAATTTACACTGGCTTCCTCTAGCTTTTCACTATGAATTTCTATCACTCTGCAAGTTTTCATTTCTTGTGTTCTTTCTCTGTTAATAAATTTTTATGTGTTCATTTACCTGTTCAAATTCTTTTTACTGAAAATTGCTGTCTGTAGAAGAGTTCTTACTGCTCAAGTTATTTGCTTTATGAGTCCTGAAAGGACTCAGTAGGCTGTGATTACAGATTGTCACTGAATGAAGTAAATTGTGTAGGAATAGGATATTAACTTTTGTAAGCAGTATCAGACAGTCGTGTCACAGCTCACTTTTGATGCCACTTCTGTAGTACTGAAGGGCAGTGAACATACCCGCCTCACCCTCTCACCAGTCCAGACCTGAAAGAAATAGAAAGACCTGCATGGGGAAAAGACCAGTATTTTTATATAAAGGAGGATCATAATGTGTTTCACAAAACAATTTCTTAAATTTTTTTCAAGTCCCTTAGCCTTGTCTTTTACAAGAATTATGCTGTGGCTATCTTGTCGAGCAGCCTTTTAATTTTAGGATCCTTATTTGAGTTTCTCAATAAGTCACAACAGGTGCACAGCTATCAGGTCAGAATTGTATCTCTGTACACCCACAGCTGGAAGGAATACTTGGGGTTTTCCCAGGGATGTGACTTTGTCATGGAAACTGCACTCCTTACCAGTAAAATTGTGAACATTTTCAATTTTCTCATGGGAAAAAGTAGAATAAAATTAATTCCAAGGCTGAAAATGTTGAATGGCACTCCCAGACTCACCAGTGGCTTATATAACGAAATCTGTCACTTCAGAAAATTCATAACCCAATCTCTCTGCATAGTACAGGCAGCCTTATAATTTAACGGCCTAAGAAAATTCAAGAATGCCAATGTGGACACCCCTGTGTTGCCCTGCAGGAAAGAATTACAGCACAGTTCTTAGGAATTCTATTGTGCAAGAACTAGCAATAGCATAAAAAATGCTGGTATTCAACTAATATGCCTTTCCTTTATACTGTGTCTCAACTGACTGAAGGAAAAATACCCAAACAAAACTGTGCTGTATTTTGATTATTGCAAAATCATGGTTATGTTTGACATTGAAATAATTTCCATTGAAATCATTTTAGTAAGTGCATACCACAAAATCGCAGAAAATACTGTTCCTATAAATAAAGATAGCAGCATGAGAGGTGGCTGAGTCAGTGTGAAGAATAACAGGGGTTTACTGGCAAAAGGGTGATATTTTGAATACTCATAATTTATTTACTCAGTCTATCTTAAAATTTCAGCCCATCAATTATACATGAAACTGAATACCATAGTATAGGAGGGGACTAAAAAGCAAGTATTCATTTCCAGCTCTAACATCTCAGTCTTTAAACAAGACCTACTCCTTAGCATACTGGCAAGACAGATGGATAAGTGTTGGTAGATATGAGATTTATAGTTTGGCATTATTTAACTGCTCCATAATTTGCTTGTACTAGCACCCTTGAGACACATCTTTTCAGAAAGTCTGATTTTTTTACATTTATTCTAGTAACGGTATATTGAGAGTTGTTAAGGAAATTAAAGTCCCATTTCAAGCCCCAGTTCAACAAAGCATTTAAGTAATTCTTAACTTAAAGTACATCTTAAACCGAATCCTATTTAACAAAGAAAAAAAAAATAAAAAAAGAGAAGCCTTCAGAGGGACTTCCTCACATGGTTAAGGTTAAGAACGTGGGGTGTTTGTTAAAGTGAACTTAGAAATGCTGCCTGTATCAGAGGCTGAAGAGACTGCCTGTGGAAAGGGACATGATGGATGAAATTACCTGTTGTCCAGAAAGTCTGTATGAGGTGCTGAAGAAGGCAGGAAACTTGATTCAAATTTTAGAGCAGAATATAGAATTAATTGGATTTATCATGTTTTGAGAGAGGAAAAAAAAAAAAGGTGTTTTGCAAGGAAAAGAGCCATCTTTCAGTCACAAACTTACTGGGCAGTTAGGCGTGTTCTCCTGAGATATCATGACACCGGAGGCTTTGCTGAAAAGCTAGAGAAAAGACCTTGTCTAAGGATGAATGGAGAGGCTTCTATCAAACTGGCAGCTAAATCCCTTGTATCTTTCTGTCACTAGAAGCATCTTTTAGTAGCATCGTCTCTGCTCCCTGTTCTGGAGAACTTTTGGGGGCTATATTGACAGGTAATGGCTGTTTTGTCTAGTACAGTTCCAGGTCCTGGTAAAGGACTTGAAAAATGTGGATAGATAAGTATCAGGTTTGGTATTGTGGAGCATAATATGCATTTCTAGGTCTCCTCAGAA
Source organism: Atrichornis clamosus (assembly GCA_013400975.1). Classification (NCBI taxonomy): domain Eukaryota; kingdom Metazoa; phylum Chordata; class Aves; order Passeriformes; family Menuridae; genus Atrichornis; species Atrichornis clamosus. The sequence goes on from WBMZ01010131.1 coordinate 43,264, forward strand.
GATTCTATGATACAGCTTTCAGTTTTCAAAGTAAAACACCACTAAAAATACTTATGTCCACCTCACCTCCCCAGTAACTTGGAAGCTGTTGTTTACAGTTGTTAAGCCAGGTACAGGTAGTCTTCCTTATGAAAATTCTATGATATTCATCAGGAAAATACCTTGTGTTTTGCCACCTGGTGTGATGCAAGATAAATTTCCACAATTTCACCTGTGAATATACTCAGATGACAAATAGTGAAGAAAAGAAAAAATGACTTTCTGTCTAAGTAAGCTGTTTCCTAGTTGTTCATGAATGAAATTAAAAATAGCCATCAAGTACAAAACACCAATCATGATGACAAAGACATTTTTCCGCTCACTAGTTTGGATCACTAGGGAGATCAAAATATATCTAAACCCCAAGTTTTGTTAGAGGAAAAAAGGCAATTTTATCATGTTTAATGCAAATTCCCCTGTGATAGAAATTCAGCACTGCAAAATGTGTTATTTTTCCATATGACAGCACAAAACATGACATAGGGAAAGCTCAGATTCAATAGATTTCTTAATTAATTGTGTCTCTATGCATATGACTGAAGGTTACAGCAGCCTTATAGAAACTGTATAAATGGATCTGTAATGAGTCTAAACAAACACGCATTAATATGTAGTTAATGACAAGAAGTGCTTTTCTTTATGTGGTAGCAAATTGTTATTAAGCAGAAGAAAGTTGATATTATGCTAATATTGCATTGCACAGTTAATTTCACCACATTCTTATTTTAACTTCAAGACACAGAACTTCTTCTGTGTACCTTTTATTAAGTTTGTCTGAAGAGGGCAGCCTTTCCTAATACACTTGGAATTTTCTTAATTTGACAAGGTTACTGTACGCTGAACAAATTGACAAAGGACAAGCTCACGATCTGAAGTTTACCTCTCATTATTGCCTGTGTTTTCCTTGAAGTTTCTTTCTATGTATACTTATCGACCAACTGCAAAGGATATTATTATTTTAAATATTTGACCTCTCTGGTAAAATGCAGTCCAATTTCACTTACTCTCTACGCTAAATGAATGAAGACTTGCTGTGATAGTTCTAGAAAGAAAAGTAAAGAGAATGTTATTAGGAAATTTCTGGAAATATGGGCGTTTTTTATTCTTTTTGCAGTCTAGAAATAAGAGTTATTCACATGTATTTTTAAATGCAAAGACTGCATGTGAATAGAGCAGAAAAATATCTGTCCCTTTTCGTTGACAGTTCTCCTAATGTTTTATGATTTTTCATGCTGAACTCCTCTCCAGGCTTCAAAAAGAAGCATTAGCCTGAAAGTAGACAGTGAGTTACATTTTCTTTTATTTTAATCATAAGGAAACATTAAAAAAAAAAATCTTACAGCAGATTCATGCATTGCCATGTTACCAGGCAAGATGAACGGCTACTCTGCATTTAGCAATTAGTGTGATAGATTTAAGGGCTCTTACAAGAATTTATTGCTCTGGTGTGCCTCGATCACGGAGCAGGGAGGGGCATTTGAAGAAGCTGGGGTGATAAATTCTCGCAGTTATTGCTGCTCTAGCCACTGTGTCGCATTTCTCCTCTTGCAGTGACAGGCAGATTTGAATGCCTGTCTCACCTTCTGTGGTGTTGGGCTTTAGACTGCATGATAGGCCTGGGAGAGAAGGAACTCATGCTGAACACAGGGGGCAGGCACAGGGGTTTGGAACAAGGAGAACCTGAAAGCTGCTGCTGGTAGAAGAGAAAGGTGAGTGGAGACAATAGGTGTAGGATTTCACAGTGTTTACATAAACAAGCATACTATTTGCGAAAGAATATCGCCTGGATTACTAGAATCCCTCTACACAAACCACGTCCAACACATTGCTTGGGCAGTAACAGTGCTGGTGCAGATCCTGCGCAAAACGGTCCGCTAACTCTATTCTCAGTAATTCTCTCCGGAAATGTCTGCAACAAAATGAGATCCCTTCATGTACCCAGGAGCCCAGTAAGTTTGCTGTGGTGGTTGACAGCTAGCAAACCTTGTACCACATCCCAGTCACAGCTCCTGTCACCCACCCTAATTATATTATGCTTGCACTGACTACAGTCAAACTGCAGTGCCATGTCACCCCTTTGGCTTGTCAGCTTCTTTTCTCAGATGATAATTAGGCAATACCAGTGCTAATCTAGTCAAATGATCTCTTTTTTTAATTTGGTGACCTTTTAGGGTCTTCTGTACAAAGAAAATTTCCTTACTCTCATTAGGTTCAAAGTAGCAAAGAATTAAATTTATTCCTCCCACAAACTCATACTGTTATTTAAATCTGCCAGCTGTTTAGGCTACCAAACTCATTGCAACCTCATTGTCTGACAGAAAGCTTGCTCAAAATCTTATCATTACACAACTATTTACCTGGTTTTACAATCCTTGAATTTCATTCATGTTCGTTGATCCCAAAATACCCTTTTTTCTGACCTTGTCTTTCCTAAGCAGCCACTTAGAAGTCAATGCAGATTGCTTCAGTTCCTTCCAGCCAATGGCTGAAAAGCATAAGGCTTTTTCCTCATCCCACTTTAGCATTGGATTGCTATAAAACAGCAGAAATTTCATTGTCTCCCTTCTTAGAAGGCACTCAACTTTCTATGTTGCATACTTGTGCTGTACTGTTCCAAGATGTCATATCCTCTCCTTGCAGGCCAAAGACCCACTAAATTATTCCTAAGTCCTCTAAGAAATTACACTTTAATTGTCTTTATACCAGCATTTTCCCTTGAGACATCACCTAACTAAAACTCATTACTTGTTTTCATTTTTTGTGACTAATCTTGGAAGGGAACTCTTTGCCAGACACCAATACTTATTGTCTTTCACTGTTTTCTCTGTTTAAAGAGTATGTGTCTGTAAAAGGTATGGAAGCTGGATTTTTGAGATTGAAATGGGAAGAAACATAAAAATAACTCCTACATTTCCAATACAACATTATTTTGAAATTGTAAAATGACTTTCTCTTTCTGCTCTTAGGGAATGCACTCAAAATTAGGTTGTAAAAAATTTGACTAAGCTTATTATATCAAGGTCTTAATAATTTAGCAGGAATTGCTAGCATTTTTCCTGAATGTCTAATTGCTTTTTGAATACTTTAAAAATCTGATTCTTCTAAGAATGACTCCTTTATCTAGAAAATAACCTTTTGTTGTTCACTTTTATCTCTCACCATTAAAGAGATCATTACAGTACCTCCTTCACCTTTCTATGATTGCATTGTTTGCAAATAGAGATCTTTATTTTTGTACTTTACTGAACCTTCATGATTCATGCCCTTGCCTCCCAGTACTGAAACACGTGTAAAATATTCTGATTATTACATCTATTGCATGCCATATTTTACTTTAATTTTTGCACTGTTGTCTTTTGCATTGTCTTATCAAGGCTCTTCTCTGTTCTGGCTTTATTATAATCTTCAATGCAAGCATAAATCTGAATTCTTATTTTCTTTGGTGAACATTAATAAAAAAAAGAAAGATCCCCCCACGCCTTTATGAGAGCATCCATTGTCTTTATATTTGCATTTATTCCTCTAATGTTTTTTGATATTCTCTCTAGTGCATCTCTGAAAGTTTCCTACACACTGTCAGTTTTCAGTGTGGTCACTTTGTTATCTTTTAGTACCTCGGAGCTGATATTACCCAAATATTCTGGGTCACTTTTCATATTTCTTGTCTGCTGTTATGGTGGAACAAATAATCTTTCTCAGAATAGCTGCTCAAGGAAAACAGCTCTCATTACAATGAATTTCTTTTACATTCTTGGTGTTATTCCTTTGTGTCAAATCAGCATAGACTTGTTAATTCCATTTTTGCAGACCTGTGCAAACTTCTGAAGAAAGCCACACCTTTTGGCCCCACAAAACTAATCCCGTTTCACTGTCTGCCATAGCATAGAACCTAAAATACCCTGAATTGGAAGGGACCCACAAGGATCATTGAAGTCCAACTACTGGCCCTGCACAGCACCGTCCCCAGGAATCACGCCATGTGCCCGAGAATGTTGTCCAAACACTCCTTGAACTCTGTCGGCCTTGGTGCTGTGACCACTTCCCCTACACCTCCTTGTGCCCCAGGGTTTCATTTACTCGGAGAAATGGTGAGGGTCAAGGACATAAAAGATGTCACACGTTCCATGTTCTTCTGACAATGCATCTTATATTTCTTTGTGCATTCTTTCAATAGGAGTAGGTGTCTTGGTGATATCAGTACTGTTGTGTTCCCTGATTGGTTGTTTAAATTACTGATTGCTGATAATAGAACATTACTCAACATAATAATATACTTACTTCCTAGCTCATAGCCTTTTTTTCCACCGAAGCAGCTGCTAACTTTTAGAAAGCCACTTTCGGACTAAATTATCTCTCATATGGCTGTGTTGTGCTCCCCTACCTTCTCTGTAGTGCTTGGGAGAGTTCTAGACCTCAAAGCATTGTGTGTTTCCATACTTTTATTTTTCTTTTTTTTTCTCTGAAGCTGAGATAATTTCTCCTCCTTATCTAATTGCATGCTTCCAAGTCTCTTTATTTTCTTACAATTTCTTACTCATACATTTTATGGGATAAGGATGCCAACTTTATGTCAACTCCATCTGGAAGGCTTGAAGGTTGTTCCTCGATCTCTTTGCAGCTTATCTTCAAACTCTGGCTTTGGAAGAAAGGGCCGACTGAACAGCAAATTATGGTGTATGTAGCAACTCCCCAGAGAAGTTCCTTCACCTTATGAAATTCCTAAGAAAGATGTTGTTGCTCCTCACAAACAGTGAAAGTTCTTCAACTTGTTTGTGATTCAAGGATGCTGCATTTTAGTTGATCAGCACAAATCAGAATGGAGAAGGAATTAGTGGCTACAGTATTGTTGGCTTGAATTTTTCAAGTTGGGTCTGCTAAGGCAGATGTGGTTTGAGATGGATAGCACAATTTCTAATATCAGTTCTTATTTGGTTTGTGAGATATAAAAGGCTTGGACTTCATCACCATTTAAATACACACTTCAAAACTTCAAATACATTAATTATTAGTTTTAACAAACAAGTAGGATATGGGAGGTCATATAGGGAAGGACTGGATTTTTTTTAGCACAAAACTCCTGGTTGGTAAGTGTAAAGAGAAAGAGGGGATGTTTTCACCCCTGGCTTTGTCTAGAAGTTTGGGGTTTTTTCCTTGTCTGTATTGAATTGATGAACAGGAGTGGACAAAGAGAAAAAAGAAAGGGAATCATAGTGTCATGACAACCCCTACACCATGGTTCAGCGTCCATGTCAAATTGTTAGGTGTCAAGAATCCACGAATGGGATGAGTGATAGATGACTTACACTACTTTTGGCAATTTCACTGCGAAAATTATGAGTCACTACGTTGATGATCAAGGGTAGACAGTGGATATAAAATGTGAGTACTTTGAGTGAGTGTCTGAGTTCCTATAAAAATGTCTACTGAATGCATTTGCTTCATCAAAGCCCAAACCCACAGGTTCAGAGAGATGTACTTCTATGGTTGACAGCTCAATCAATATCTCTCCAGCTCTGTCTCTTCCTGTCATAACATTGATTTCTGTAAGCTAGAGGAAGTAATCCCTAATGACATTGTGTAACAGTGTTAAGGAAAGATTGTTTTCCCATTACGCACTTTTTCATACACAACTTATAAATGTATTTCATTACTTACAAACTTTACCTCTTGTAACTCTGTTACATTTTGTGTCCTGCCATTGTATTGAGATCAGCTGCTTTTTAAATGTTTGCTTCTTGATTTTACACTTTTATGGAACAACGTACTTGCTGATTGCCCTGCATCATCTCATCTCTGCAAAACAATGATGCCACTCTGACATATGCTATCCACTCAGCTGCCAGGCAAGCTGAAGAATGCGTCATGCAGCCTTTGCATGGAGCAGACCATATTGTCATGTCACGTACCATCGTTGCGCTGCTGTCAGCATCACTGCATTTCGCTTCGTGTCCTAACCCCGTGATCTCCAACGTTTGCCATTGAGTGGCAAAAACTTCTGCACAGCTGTAATGAAATGACATTCCTGTTATTAATCTAATCATCTAACCTTTTCTGTCTTCATTTCTTCTAACCAAAAAAAAAAAAAAAATTAAAAAAAAAAAATCCGTGTCTTTCAATTTTGTACTACCAGCCTCACTAGACAGCAGGCAGTTTTCCAGGAAGTTTTGGAGGAATTTTAACTTGTATGGTTTTGAAGAAACGATGGATATTTAAAGTATTTGGAATTTGTTTTGTTTTATGTCTAGAGAGCTAGCTATGAATTTCCAGCATAGTATTGGTATTGTTGAACAATGGGATGAGGTTTTGAAGGGAGCAAGGAATTGTGTATATTTATGGCACAGGAGTGAAAATGGCTTCATGGGTGAGCAGCACATTTGTAATGAACAGGCTTTACTGGGGTTTGTCTCCCCATGGAGCCAGGTGTGATACAGATTGGAAGCACAGAGATACCCTTTCCACTGAGCTGACTTCTCTGATCCCTTGAGATGATGTTTGTGAGGAAGAGGCTGTAAAGGATTTAGTATTATTAAGTGTGTGAGGTTCTTACCTCGCACAGAGAATCAGCATGGCTTAGGGGTTTCTGGAGCCAGACCAGAGGTAGGTATGGATTGATATGTAGGCATGAAGTCTGTGTTGTTTCATGAGATATCACTGGTTCAAATTTCAGACTCTGTAATTCCTCTAAGCACCATTTTTGATCAGATAGAATCAGATAAGTTGTCATCATTTCTATTTACCTTGTACATCGAAATTAATAACTTGTCATTTTCTGTACGGCATTGTGGGATAAGCTCAATAAGTAAAAAGAAATAAAACTCAATACTTCACAAACCAGCTCCCGCTGCTCCAGTCTGCTATGGTTAATGTCAAAAGGACTTTGCCCATTATTCGTTCCTGGAGAGTCATAAAAGACATTATAGCCCTTTATAGTATGAGAAGTTAAAACTTTATTTTTCACTTATATTTCCCTTCATAAATTCTTCCTGTGAAAAAAAAACCCCAAACAAACAAGTAAACCCAAAGGCCTGTGCCTCACAAGAAGCATCCATTGGGTGTTGTTCCTTTTTAACATAACATTGCTGGTTCCTCTTTGCAAAAGTCACAGTTATACAAAACTCCATTAAAAAAAAGAAAGCAAACTTCAGATAAAGAATTTCAGAGCCTTAACTTGTTACAGAGTTGTCCGCTGTCTCTACTGCTTTATTGAGGAAATGAATTTTTTAATTTAAGAGAAAATCAGGGAAATTCCATAGCAAATATTAGGAAGGAAAGTAATCTAGATATTGGACAGTGCAAAATATATCCTCAGTGTCATATCCTCCTTTACATAAACAACTGGACTCTATACTCTTTAAACAAGCAGCATGTCTAGGAAACCTGATGAAAAAGAGACCAGCTGAATGCCAGCAAGGTTTTAGTCCAGGAAACCAAAGAGCCCAGGAACTGGTGGTGTATCAGGTATATCATGTAACAATAACTGTATTCTCAGAGTACTCCAGATGTAAGTAAGCAGTTTTTCTCTGAAAGAAATGCTTTTGATATGACTAAATGTTTAATATTAAGTTCCATTTATTTTCATATTTTATTTTCTCTATTTATAAAGAAAATTCTTTTCTCCCTTTCTTGCCCAGCCAAAAAATCCTAAGTCCTGGAAGTCAAGACATCACTTCATGTCTTTACCAATGAACTGCATTTTAAAGATTAACACAGCTTGTAGGAGTTCACAAGTACCCTGATTGCATAACAAATTTGCTACCATAATAACCCTTTGAAACGTAGAAGAGGACAAATTGCCTAGGTCCCTTGGTAGGAACGAGAACAGGGACTATGGGCAGATTTAATTTCACCTAACATTAGCCATCCCAAGTTAGATGTCTCAATTAAACTGCCTGCTTAGCCTTTCTCTCCAGTGACTGGATGGAAAGAGACAGGTACTTCCAGACAGTAAATCATCCCGTCTCAAGATACTTTTCCAGACTAATGGGATGAATTACCATGCCCATCAGAAGACTTTATAAGTTTACTTGGGTGTAGAACAAGTTATAAACTTTGGCTTTGTTATCCGAATATATAATCGTTTTTTTGCTTTTAGAAATATTGTCAGAGTAAGGGCACTTGTAACTCTCTGCACGCTGCATTTCTTTCATAATTTTTCATTGTGGTCTTACATTGAAGCTCTCCTTAACTGACTGAGGAATTATTTAGGGACTGTATATGTTCTTGGTTTATATTGCATACAGTCACTAATAGCCTTATCCCAAGAACGAAATTGTAACACATCTTTCCATGAACTCTCCTGTTGAGCCATACTCCCTTGTATTGATTTCCATGTATTCTTCTTAAAGTTTTTTTTTTTTTCTGGTTTCTTGCTACGTTATCTGCTGTGTTCAGTAGTAGGAGTCTTCTGAGAAAACAGTTTTCCTGTGAGCTGCATATAAAAAAGCATCTTTGCACATACACTGCGTCATTTGCTCTTCTTCTATCTGTGCCACTTTACTGCTATGAAAAGTACTTTTCTTCCTAGTCTCACTGGGATTTGGAGGCAGTCTGATGTTTCATCAGCATTTCTCACATTCAGGCTTGGGTCTGGCTGTGTGCTTGACACATTGCAGCTGAATCTGCATCAGTTTTCTCCTTTCGTACTGGCTGCTGTCTGGGCAGCAGTGCACAGACCACCAGCTTTCCTTTCCACTTTCCATCTAAGATACACAGCTCACACATCCAGTTTCCAGTTTTATTACCTTTAGAAGTGCAGTCTGCTGTGATTCTTATATCTTTCTAAAATTTTCAGCAGAACTTCCTTGATCTTTTAAAACAACTGGTGGTCACCTGAAGCTCAGTGAGTTTGACCTCTCTTCACAGGTGGGGGGAATAAGAAGAAGGGGCAAGGAGATAAGGGAGAGCTTGGACAGCAGGTAATTAGAGCAGTCAATCTTAATTAGTTTTTAATAGTTGGGGAGGGGGTTTTATATTTGTATATGGCTGAGAGGCAGCTTAGGGAGCAGAAATGAGCTGGGAAAGGAGAATGGATATAAAGTTAGCTAAGAGAGGGGACTCGCTAGAGGCACAGGAGGAGTTGATGGCTGCTTGGTTTAGATGGTTTTAATGATGCTGTTAGGGAGCTCTGCAACAGGAGGAAGGGAGTTTATGTCCAGGGCTTGTGTTAACTGTGCTAGAGGGAGAGTTCTAAAGTGTTCTGTGTATGTGCTCCTTCTTTCTCAAAAGGAGGAATGGTGTGGGAGGTGATTTTAACTGAAGAAAGGGATGTGGCTTAAAGGGCTAAATGCAGCCTGTGTTCTCCCTGGTAAAATACCTTGTGAAAATGCAACACCTTGAGGTCTTTGTGGTGCAAGCTGTAGGCAAAAGGTACTCATCCAGCAGAGAATGGGGTCTAGCTTGTGACCTTGGCTGCTAGGTGTGAAGAGTCCTATTCCTAGAGGTAGGTGATTGTCTAATTTCTACTGATTGCAGTGAAATAGGGGTGAGAGTGTGTGTTTGGAGTTTGTTTATGCATAATATTTTAAGTTGCTTGCTTTAAATATTTAAACTGCTGAGATGAGCAGGAGTTGTTGTCTGACCTTTAGGGTTTTTCCTATTGCCCTTTAGAACCTGGAGAGAAGCTTGGATGAAAGTATTTTGCAGATATTTCAGAATCTACTCCATATGGTCTGATATAGAAGCTTCTGTGTGTGAGCAGTGTAAGCCTTTGCTCTATAGCCTGGTAGTTTGGTTGCCTCAGAACATGCAAGTGGGCTTACTTCTCGGTCTGTGAATGGAGAAAAAAAAAGCCTGGCAGGATAGGGGAAATAAAAGTTGATCGCAGATCTCTTATACTACTATTTTCACTTTTCTTTTTTTTAAGTGCCTAATTCTTAATCAAATTGGAAGATGGAATTCAGCTTGTAAATACTTCTGAAGCTCTAGTATTTTCTTGTTTGCAAAGTTAAAAAAAAAAAAAGTCATCTTCTGCCTTTGTCGTTGGATGTATTTGTCTGCTGGGTGTTTGTCCTGGAAAGGATTTGCCTGTTTCTCTGTAATATTGCAGTACTGTTTCTCTGTGGGATATTTATCTTTTAGATGTCCTTGAAACAGAGACAGAAAAGTTCAAAAGAGTGATTGCTGTGAAGGAAATGTACCTACTAAAGGTAACAGGTATTGGAGTAAGTAATGAAACACAAGACTGGTATTTATGAGTTTAGACAGGATAAATATGCAGTTTTATTGGATGATACTGAAGGCAAACATACATTACATATATATATTAATTAAGAAAGGTGTATGGTGCTTGTAGAAAGGCATCTTGCTGGAAAACAACTTCCAGATGCTTCTAGAAAAAACTGCAGCTATCTCATTATTCATCTTGTTCGTCACAAATTGACCAGTCATTCTTCTGAAGCAGATGGAGATAGTTTTTATAATGCTGAAATCAGCATTGTGTGCAGTTTGTCTTTTCTGAAGTTCCTATCAAAAGAAAGTGTTACTCAGTTGCATGGTGTATCTGTATATTAAAAAATGCCTGCCCTTCTAAGGGTGTCTAGGAGAAGATAAATACACTATACAGTAATGCTAATAATTAAATTTGTAAAATAACTGCTTTTTGATAGACTAACACACAAGTACAATTCCAGCAGTGGCTGTTTCTCATTAGTGGGAATGACATGCTAGTTTTAGAATATATAATGATGTATAAGCCCTGGTGGTTATAATTGGCATAGAAATGTACTATATCCTTGGGTGTTAAAAGCCATAAGCTATTTATTTTCATACTTACAAAGAATGTACTACATTGTGGTATAAATCTCACATGGATTGTCATAATTGCATTTTTTTAGTAATTTATGTCCATATGGTTCAAATATGAATCTGTCCCCCTTATTAGCATCCTGCTGGTGACATAATGTACTGATAAATTAGTATCTCATGTGTGGAAAGTCTGTTTGAATTCAGATCTCATGTGAAAGAAACTCCAACCTACCTGGTGTTCCTGATACAAATAGCCTTGTTGTCATGAAGTTTTTGAAATAATGTGAGCTTACACAGTATGGTAATGATGTGCTTGCAAGAAACTTCATTATTGGCTGTCGTGTCTGATGCGTTTGTGGGTTTTGGGGAGTTTTTTTTGGTTGTTTTGTTAGGTTTGTTTTTGGTGGGGTTTTTTAGAAGTGCCAAATTCACATACGTAAGGGATGAATTTGAAGGTGCTGTGTTATGGCAGGCCGTAGCCTTAACTGGGAGTAAACCATGTTGATGGTATAAAATAATTTTGAAGCCAGAGATAATGTGTATTAAAATAATTGACTGAGTTTTATTAAATGCCATATTGCATTGATTCTTCTGCAATATCAAAGGCAGTTTGAATGTATGGTCTATATGTGACACACATGATGGAAATATGGATGTGAAAGTACATGGCATGGTCTTTTTCCTTTGTGCTTTAGGAAAAAAGTAGAGAAGAGGGTGAAAGAAATATAAGGATAAATCATAAAGGCTGTTTTTTCTTTAAAAAAAGTTAGCATATAAATAATCTATTACCTATTCTAAAAATATCCAAGTTTCACTTTTGGGTAAGGTGAAGTGATTCTGAAAGAATAATTTTGCTTTATTTTCTCTTGACACCCTCCCTTCAATCCTCCCAACCCAGGAGAAACACCACTTGTCACTGATCTCCACTTGGACATTGAGCCATTGACCACAACTCTGAGTGTGACCTTGTAGCCAAGTCTTTATCTGCTGGTTGGTCTGCCTGTCAAATCCATGTCTCTCCATTTAGAGGCAAGGGTGTTGTGGGGGCAGTCTCAAAGGCTTTGCACAAGTCCAGGTAGATGATGTCAGTTGTTCTTCCCTTTGGAGCATGTCTGCTTAATCTGAGAAAATCACCTGGCTGATGGGTAGTGCTTTGCAGTCCCAGTTTAGGTAGGGGTTTAGCAGTTAAATTTGCCATCTAGGTGACATGTATAAATTGAAGTGAATATTGAGGTTCTGAGGTTCGAGGCTGAACAGGGCATTGGTTGCAAATTCAGCAAGCCTTCATCTCTGTGGTTTTAATGCTGCTTTATCATATATGTGGTTTCTGGAGGTTTTTGTTTAGGTTGGGCTAGGGATTTGGTTTTTTGCTATAGGCATTTATGTGGCTGAGATTGGCAAAGTTGACTGTGTGTATGGTGAACACATTGGTGAATATTTGACACATCCTTCTTTTATTTTGCAGAGACCTACAGCCAACAAGACTTCTGGTGCTCCTTCCTACAGCAGATGGTCCAGTTCACAGCCCCATCAGGTAATATGCCCTTGTCAAAAAGGATATGAAGCTCAGGTTGACACATGCTTCCTTTAAAAATGAATCTGTGAGGGGATCCGAGGGTGTTACCTACCTGCACCAGACCAACTAGGTCATGCTGATCTCTCAGGTTGTTGCAGGATATCCTGTGGCAAACTGTTGGATGCAGTTGCTGCTCATGGAGGAGCTTGTACAGCTGTGCCTCCTCTAAGGCAGTGGTGCCTCTGTTTTATCAGGAATGGTTATTATGGCTGCATCCCTCAACCCCTGGCATCTTGTCACTTAAGCTAGAAGTGTGTGTGTTTGATGCTCTTAGGCAACGCATGAAGTCGTGTTCTCCCTTGTTAGCCTTTTCTCCCACAGTGTTTTTTGTGCTACTTAAAATAACCAAGTTGTGAAGTGGTTACAATGGTCAAAACTTCCAGGAAAACTTCTTGTAAACCCAAACTGAAGCCAGAAGGCTCTTCAGTGATAGTCAGGAAGCAATATTATTGTTAATGATTCTTTATAAGAATTTGAATGGTATTCAGGGTTTCTGTTACTTTATCAAAACCAAAAGACTTCTTGGATTATAGGCAAGGACACGGCTTGATTTGTTGTTAAAGAACAATGTAATTCAACTAAAGCAACTTTGTCTTTAAAAACCCTTCAGATGTCTTTTCAGCAGTGATTGTATTGACACTGCTTTCTTCCGACATCTACGTTTGCTTTTTTCCTGCCACTTTCTGCCTTAATTTAAAAAAAAACAAACAAAACAAACCCCAAACAACCCACAAAACCCAAGAACACCACTCCCCTTTGACACTATGAAAAATTTAAATTATCCTGGTGAGCAAACCCTTGATCTGACATGCTGGATTTTCCTTTTGAAGGGCATGTATACGCTAAGAGAGGAAACTTCCAGTAAATTGAGATTTGGCCTCACAAACGAAACCAAAAGAAACCATGAATTTAATTTGCATTCAAATAGATGGGAAAAAAGGTCGCTAAATGCTTCATGGGCTGTTAGCTACCTATTTCACTATCCTTCCAGTCTTAATAGTTCTGTTTTCACAAAGAATTGTGAGAGTTTTGTGCTTTCACTTCATATAAAGGAATGTTTTTTTGCCCTGCAGATTTCCATGTGTTCTTTCTTTCACTTTTTGAACACTGAGTTTTTACTGTTGGGGGTAAAAATGTTGAATACGTAGACAAAAGGTTAACTCTTTTCAGTGGTTACTGCTTGCTCCACCCTAGGGCATTAGATGGTGAGCAAGAAAAAGTTCATGGAGTATCACTAATATGTACAAGCACTGTTCCCCTCTTTCTGTGTGTCTGCAGTTGCCTGTTAATGGGAGACAAATTCCTAAGTCAGGAGGAGATCATCCTAACAAATCATATCAAATGTACCTTATGCTCTACACACTTGATTTCCTTTTTGAGGAGGGAGGGAGAGAGAAGTGCATAATAAAGATTGTTTGTAGTGTTACAACCCTGTCAAACCACTAGCAGAGTTGAGGATTAACTACCAGGAATGTTGCTTGAAAGTATGTCTAGACTATCCAGCATCTGCAGGAAAAAAATTTGTTCTAATATATTAAAGTATGCCCATGGTAATTTTCATCTGCGTATGTTGTACCCCTCACGTTTGACTCTCATCTTCCTTTGTCATTTGCACTCTAATATATTCTTTCTCATCCTTGTTTATTGTAAGCTTTTGTCTTCTCTCTTTTGGGTTTAATAAGCTTATAAACTTGCCTCATGGATATTATAAATGCCAGTACCAACTGTGAGGATGTATAGCCTTGCTGCGGTTCCGTTTGGGAGACCGGAGTACTGCTGTGCGCTCTCATGAGCTGCGTGGCAAAATATTTGTATTGGATCAGAGATTTGTATTCAGCCTTGTGACTTGCCAGCATCTATATATAGTTTATTTAAACTTTTTTTTTTTTTTTTTTTAAGATGGCTTTCCAGGAAAGAAAAAGATTAAAGTTCAAAATTCATAGTCTGCATTTTCTTTAGTCTCATGCAGTGAACCTAGTGAAGGCTTTTCCACATGCATCTTACAAGAATCCGCACAGAAACCTAATAGAACTACATGGCTGAGACCTTTGATGCATCTAAGAAATGTTAAAAGTTAAATTGATTTCCTCCTTCCTTCCCCTAAGTTTTCTTTTTTCATGTCCTCTATCTGTGTGAAGTTGGAAGGTCCATTGGGTGAGAGATTTGAAAGGGGTTCTGAAGGTGAGGTCAATGAGTCACAGAAAATAACACATTTTTCCCTGACTTGTTTTGCTTTGTGCTACCCAGACATGCTTTTATATTTTTATTGGATAAACTGAAGCATGTTTATCTCTCTCAAATATTCTGTCTGGGGAGAGTTTTTAACAAGTTTCTATTAACTCCTCGCTCTCATGAACACATGGAATTTGTATGCTCAGGGTTTGGTTGTTTTGGGTTTTTTTTGGTTTTTTTTTTGGTTTTTTTTGTTTTTTGCATGAAGCTGTTCAGAGAATGGTGGGTTTGTTTTTGTTTTTTTTTCCCTGCCCCTTTAGCCTGGGAAAGTGTCTTGTTGCAGGGGAGGCATCTTTAAAACTTGATTTAGAGGTTCCTTCTGACTGCCCTGGGAAAGAGGCATTAGTAGCTGCTTCAAGCTAGGTTTCTTCAAGCATTTCACTTTCTTGATGTCAGAATAAGAAGCCAACAGTCTAAAAAGTTAATTTTTTTTGAAGTTGAGGAATTAACTCTTGAATTAAGGGATTTGGGGGGTGGGCAAGAAAGGCAAACCAAATCTCAGCTTCTGATCTGGCAAGCACAGAGCTGTGTTGGTTTTTGCTACCTTCAGATGCACTAAACTGGCTTGAGGGATGGAATCAAGGAGAAAATGCAGACGCTAATGAGCCAAAATTGCCTACACTATGTTCTTGGCTAGTGGCATTGCTTGACGTGTGAAGTCTGCAGCAATTTTTGAGAAGCTTTGAAGTGAACTTAGTCGTTCTGTGGTACTCTGAAGCCTGCGTGTGCTTCCTGAAGTGCAACTGGCTCTTACTACTGATGAAAATGAATGAGGAAGTGGCACTTTATCAAGCATGATGATATAGCTGCTTCTAACATGATGCTGCTTTTGCTGAGTGGGATGAGAGCCAAGGCTGAGCTTCTTACAGTGATGGCATATCCTTGTGTGGGACAGTCTGTCTGACATTAGGACTCATAGGTACACAGGCAGGCTGGGAAACAAGGCACTCAGCACTGCAGCTTGGCTGTCCCTGGAAGCAGTTGTAACATTAACAATTCACTCATTATTGGTAAGGACTTGAGAACTATGTGCTAGTAAAAATGAAGGAAATGAAGAAAAAAACGTCCATTTGTTCCTTAGAAAAAGCAGAAGAAACCCCATATTTCAG
This sequence comes from Atrichornis clamosus, assembly GCA_013400975.1. Taxonomy (NCBI): domain Eukaryota; kingdom Metazoa; phylum Chordata; class Aves; order Passeriformes; family Menuridae; genus Atrichornis; species Atrichornis clamosus. Next base: position 58,963 of record WBMZ01010131.1, read on the forward strand.
ATGCCAGCTTAAGTTTGAGGCATTGGGAAAAAAAAAAACCCCACAGGTGAAGTGTCCTGAAAGGAAGAATAATGTGACAATGATCTTCCTAATTTGCTATGTCAGTTGAGGAGAGGCAAAATGTCAGTAGCACCTACTCAGATCTCACAAGTAAATCCACCTTATATGCAGGCAGAAGACAGTAATAGGTTGCCTTTTCTTGCTCCTGAGCACACTAGGGAGCTGGTGAAATCTGACAATTCATTTGGTCTCTGCTGTTGGCTGGCATCTTAGTGGCAGTATTCCAGGTCTCTTGCACAAAGGTTGTTAGCAAGAGTATCTTTAGAAATGCTTAGATTATATTACTTTCTAGAAATGTGTAAGTGCATCTTCAGTATTAGGTGCTAAATGAGCCTGTGGAATAATTGGTGTGTATTAAATGCCATTAAAAATAATATAGAACATTTCAGCATCTTTCTCCTCCTCATACATATTAGCAAGACATTAGCTTATGACCTAATGAAGTAAAAAATGCAGAAAGCGAAACCATGTCCAATGGGCCACAGGACAGGAGGGCTCTCAGCTACAATTCCGTCATGTTCCTCTGTCTGGCTCCTCTGCTGCTTTGTTACAGAGTTATTGCTCTGACTTTCTGGTCATGGCAGCACAAGCTCTTTGCTTTATTGCTGGTAGTCAAAGATTTGTCCATTGCTGAACTTGGCATCAGTGGCTTAAGGGCCAGAATGTGCTTTTTCTTCAATATCCTGCTCTTTAAACATAGGGATAAGTACTATATATTAGTACATAGTGGTTAGCAGTTTCTTAGGGGAATCTGGACAGACAGTGCATGTTGATAAACATTCAGTGTATCATCTGTATTCTAAACAGGCCAGATCTTTTAGCTCTCCATGTGATTGTTTATAATACAGCTTCTTTGTGATTGAGATGATGGAAATACCGGCATACCAGTCAGGAAGACAAAAGCTAGGAAAAGTGATATGCCAGCTTTACTGTGGCAGCTGTTTCATTGAATTCCAGGTCAGAGATTTCAGTATACGTAATTCCTCTCTCTTGCTTTGTCCCTGTTACGTGTGTGTCTCTGCTTTCCCCTTACTTTGTTTTTGCCCTTGTATTCTTCCTGTATATGTGTCGGAGCAGTAATGTGTTGATAAGAAGATAATTAGACAGGTGTCAGTTCAGTAGTCTCTGTCACAGTGCATAAGGTCAAAATGAACCTTGTGATTAATTGTGCAGCATGAGAGTAGAGCATCTATTTAGTTTTAAGAAGCCATTCCAGGTATGGCTGCTTGTAGCAGTTGGTATTGTTGCAGGTGTCTTATTTTGGATACAAGCAGGCTTCAAGTAGAATTCCTCACTACGTAGAGGAGGGAGATGGGTAACAGTGGGTTTCCTTGATGGGTTCTGACATGAACACAAAGATAATTGGAGCAATGGCTCACAAGATCCATTCTTGTGAAGTGACTTTTCTTTTCAACGGGTGGAAGATAGCTAATCCTAAATACTAAATAAAGAATAATAAATAGTCATATATTCAGCTGCTTTAAATCTTATTTGTTTTCCTTCAGTGCCTCAAGTCTGACTTGAAAAAAGTCAGTATTGAGAAAGTCACTGTCTCCCTGATGACTCAGCTGTTTGCTTTTCTGCTGAACACTGCATGCTGTGGCAGTAAACTTTAGGTTATGTGCATGTCCACTGGAAAACTTACTGAGAACACCAGCAATTTTCCCAGAAGCCACTGAATAGCTGTCAAGTGGCAAAAACATTCCTTCAGTGTTGACCTAGGTTTGAGCTGCGCCAGTGTGCTCATCTAAATGAGAGTGACTTCGTCCAGCTACTACGGTTAAACCTTATTTTTAAGGATCAAATGAGATCTGGCAACTTTCCAAAGGTAAGCCAGACAACCCAAGCCAGAGAAATATGTTATTTCCTCCTGGCACTTGGTGTTTACCCAAAAAACCTAGGAAAATTAAGTGGGCTTAATTAGAGTTAATAAGGGAAATTTTTCAGTTTTGCAATAAACTAAGTAAATAAAACCATCCCTACATACCTCCTTTCTATAATACATCTTTTCTAAACTATACATCCTTCTATACCATACCTCATCATAATTTTGCAGCGTTTGAACTTGGCTCTCATTGCATTTTGATCTGAGTTACATTTGGATAAACACATGGAAAAATCAAATATGCAATGAAAGAAACTGATTTTTTTCTGACATGTTGTCAAATGTCCTCGCTGAATTTCAAGAAGCCTGTAAGAAACTGATTTTTTTCTGACATGTTGTCAAATGTCCTCGCTGAATTTCAAGAAGCCTGTGTTAGGCTTACCTTAGATCACTCATTAAATTTGAATTTGAGGTGGAGACAGTGCCTTGCGAAAGCAGATTTAACTAGTTAAACATTTAGTGCAAGGCATGATGTATAAAAGAATAATTGCACTTCTAAGTCCACTGAAAGTTTGGAAAATTCAAATATCTGTGGTCAGCACTCCAAGTCTGCTGCCCTTATTGCATCCACAGTATGTGCTATTTTATGCACATTATAGCCTTGTTGGATTTTGTCTATTAATAAAGATTGACCTATGTAGTAGGTCAGTCTTTATTAGTAGGACACAAAATATTAGACACTCTTTTTCTTGTCTGTCTCACCTCTCATGGCACTTGTTCATCTCTTCTGCTGCAGCTTGGTGGGTTCTTCCACACTGAAAACCTGGTGTTAAAGGCTCTGCTTGACTCCAAAGTTTAGTGCTTCCTCAGTAAAATCTGCGGGCTGCTGCTTCTAGCATGATGCTTTTGGTAGGCCAGCATAAGGGGAGATGTGTTTTTTAAAGCAGCAGGAATCTGCTCTTGGAACCCCAACTTCACTGAGGTCATTGGCAAGGGCAGAGCAGACCTGTTAATCTTGGTGACTGCTCTGCAAGTAACAGGAGAGCAGGGCACACTGAGTTGGCTGCTCAGCTAAATGCATCAGTACACTAAGATGTGTAAGCTATTTTTATTGTAGGGAGATAACTCAGCCAAATGAGACTCAGGAGCAGTTGTAGCTGTTGCCAAGCAAAATGCAACATAAACTTAGCTTTGAAAAGTTAAGGCTTTTGTAAATGAAATAAGAAGGGAACTAAAAAAGGGAAACTGACATTTTCTGATCAGTGACAGAATATGAGTAAATGTAAATGTATGCAGTGTTACTCAAAGGTTGCTCGTCCAAGTACGCTACCTGTTATCTTGGCAAAATCACCAAGCAACCTACTGAATTGAACATAAAGCTGCTGTGTGAGCCCCGAGCAGGGGGTGAGACCCTGGGCCTGGAGGGAAGCAATGGAGTTGATAAGGTCCAACCCCATCCTTTCTCTTAACTGGTGGAGAAACATTTTAAGTCTGATACCATCAGTCTTCACCCTGTTATGTTAGGAGTTGTGTATCTTTAGAAAGGAACCAAAGCTTATATTTAAAAGCAGGGCTTGTGTTTTATAGGCCAGTTTTAATGACAAAATGCAGGTTAACTGTCTTCTGCATTCTATGGTACTTCTAGGCCATTCTCTGGGTTGGATATATATATTCCTTGCCAACCATGGGATTTATGCATTAGTTCCCAATACACAACAATTGCATGAGTCTAGTATTACAATACTTAAAAGTCTGGAGAGTGCATGGTTTCCAGAAGGTATGGTGACCTAAGTCTTGGTAAACTAATTATGTTAAATTTTCCCTGATTATGGTATATAAATGTTAAACTTTAGGTGCTGTAGTTATGAAAACACAAGAGGACTCTTCCAAGACACAGTATTGTGGTTTTCTCTTCTACAGGGATGAGAAAAAATATAAGAGGTTTCCTTTCTCATCATTTCTCAGTCAGATACCATTGGTATTGTGCTGCACTTTCAAGTTTAGGTTCAGAAGATTCCATCTATAGCTTGGCTAATCTTAAAATCAACATGCAGGGAAAAAAAGCCTTTGTTCAAAACGATGTTCCTAGACAACTGGGGATTTTTTTCTAAGCCAGTAAACTTTTTACTCCCTTCACTTGTGTAATTTTGATGAAGAACAGCAAATGTATATATTATGCCAAGTGTCTGCTCAGTGTGCTCAGGTTTATCTAGAGAAATGTGTGTGCTGGGAATGAGGGAAACTACAGCATTTGTAATGACTTCCATAGGTGTAAAACATTTCCAAAAACTGTCCGCTGCACTTAGGTTGTCTCTCAGAACTATTTTCTTCTAGAAGGAAAATATAGTAAGATTTAAAAACTGTATGGTTATACAAATTTTTTAACCAATAAAGACAATTTTCCTTGTGTGACATATTATCTTTTCAGAAACCTCACGTCAAAACTGCAACTTGAGGACTTCCAGGAATGTTTCTTCCCTAAGTCTTTTCTGCCTGTTTTACTTAGCAAATTAAGCTTATAGTCTGTGCGTGTGAATGGTGGATGCTCCCTGTAACATGACCTATTTGAATTTGGTGAATAAAAGGAAGGATGCAAGTTTCTTGAACCTTCCAGAGATGTGATGTTTCTGTGGGACTTGTAAGAGCACAACAGAGGACAGATATTGGTAATTCCATACCAAAGGAAAGCATGAGATCACCTGTTACCAGCCATTGGGCAGTTCATGTGGGAAAATCATAGAATGGTCTGGGTTGGAAAGGACCTTAAAGATCCTCTAGTTCCAAACCCCGTGCTGTGGTCTGGAACACCTTTCACTAGGCCAGGTTTGTCAGAGCCCCGTCCAACCTGGCCTTGAACACTTTCAGGGATGGGGCATCCACAACTTCCTTGGACAACCTCTTTTAGTATCTCACCATCCTCACAATAAAGAATTTCATCCTCATATCTAATATAAACTTATTCTTTTTCACTTTAAACCCATTTCCCCTTCTCTTATCACTACATACCCTTGCAAAAAGTCTCTTATCTCTTTGTAGCCTCCCTTCAGGTCCTGGAAGGTCACAACTTTTCACCCCAAAACCTTCTCTTCTCCCGGCTGACCAATCCCAATTTTCTCAGCCTTTCCTCACAGGAGAAGTGCTCCATCTTGCTAATCATCTTGGTGCCCCTACTCTGGACCTGACCCAACAGCTTGATGTCCTTTCTGTGCTAGGGCTCCCAGAGCTGGATGCAGCACTCCAGCTGGGATCTCACAAGAGCAGAGTAGAGGAGAGTCCTGTCCCTTGCCCTGCTGGCCACGCTGCTTTTGATGCAGCCCAGGATAGGATTGGCTTTCTGGGCTGTGAGTGCACATTGCTGGGTCATGTCCAGCCTCTCATCCACTAGCACCCCCAAGTCGTTCTCAGCAGGACTCTTCTCAATCAGTTCATCCTTCAGCCTGTGTTGATACAGGGGGTTGCCCTAACCCAGGTTCAGCACCTTGCTCTTGGTCTTGTTAAACCCCATGAGATTCCCATGGGCCTATTTCTCATGTTTGTCCAGGTCCCTCTGGATCACATCCTGTCCTTCAGGTGTGTCATCTGCAAATTTGGTTGAGGTCTTTATCTGTGTCATTAATGGAGATATTAAATTGCACTGGTTCCAGTATGGGCCTCCAAGGGATACTACTTGTCACTAATGTCCATTAGGACTCTGAGCAATTGACCACTACCCTCTGGATGCAGTAGTCCAACCAATTCCTTATCCACCTAACAGTCCAGCTATTGAATCCATCTCGCTCCAATTTAGAGAGAAGGATATTGTGGAGGATCATAGAAGACATCTGTAGCCCTTCCCTTGTCCACTGATGTAGTTACTCCATCATAGAAGGCCACTAAGTTGATCAGGAAGGACTTGCCCTTGGTGAAGTCATACTGGCTGTCCTGAATCACCTCCATGTGCCTTAGCATAGATTATAGGAAAAGCTGTTCCATGATCTTGCCAGGCACAGAGGCAAGACTGAAGTGTCAGTAGCTCCCAGGGTCCTCGTTTCTAGCCTTTTAAAAGATGGGCACTTTTTCCATTCAATTGGGACTTCAGCTGACTGCCCTGACTTTTCAAATAATGTGGAGAGTGGCTTGGCAACTACATCAGCCAATTCCCTCAGGACATCTCATTAGGCTCTACAGTCTTATTTACATTCAGGTTCCTCAGGTGGTCATGAACCTCTTCTTTACTTGCAGTAGGAGATGTCATCCCCATCGTGCTCTCCATCCACTCCAGAGATGTGGGAAGAGAGGTTGCCATTGAATACTGAGGCAAGAAAGTTGTTGAGTACCTCAGCCTTCTCTTCATCTGTTGTTACCAGTTTTCCAGCATTGTTTATCCAGGGGAGTACACCTTCTCTGACCTTCCTTTTCTGGTTAACATACCTGTAGAAGCCCTTATTCTCTGCATCCTTTGCCAGGTTCAGTTCCAGCTTTGCCATGGCCTTCCTCACCCCATCCCTACACAACTGAATGGCATCACTATATTCTTCCCAGGTTACCTGTCCTTGTTTCCACTGTGTATTTGCTTATTTTTCTTTAGTTTGATCAGCAGTTCCCTACTCAGCCATGCTGGTCTCTTGCCTTCCTTGACCGATTTCTTGCTCCTGGGGATTTCTAGCTCCAGCACTCTATGGAAGACTTCCTTAAAGCTCTGCCAGCTCTATTCTACTCCCTTGTCCCTGGGGGCAGTGTCCCTGGGCTTCCTATTGACTATCTCCTCGAAGAGCTGAAAGTTTGCTTTCCTAAAATTCAGGGGCCTAACTTCACTCTTCACCTGACCCACGTATCTCAGGACTGCAAACTCCAGCAATGTATGATCACTGCAGCCCAGTCTGCCTCCCAGTCTTAATGTCCACGATTAGCTCGCTCAATATTGGCCATGTTATGGATTTCCTAACAGTGGGGCAAAAGGCTCAGTTGTTGGTGTCTGTGTTTTCTCAAGAATGAGGCTAAACTTTCTCTCCTGTGCAGATTTTCTGGCTAAGGGATAAGCTTACCCCAGAGCTCAAGGAATAACTCAGTTAAAGTCAATCAGCTGAAAGATGTGTGTACATTCACTATCAGACTTAATTTGTTTTGTTGTTCCACAGCTACACAGTTGAATTCTAACAAAATTCTTTAGTGGATTGATTGAATTCAGAACTCTTCAAATCTGTGAGTCTTTTAAGGAAATTATCTCCTTGCTGTGACTAGCAACATTATTCTTGACTCTTCCCAAGGTTCAGATCTTGTCAGATAAACTTCAGATAATATTGTTTGAAACTGCACATAATCTTACAATAGGGTCTTTTCATTATGTATTCTGTAGTATCCCTGATGTGTTGACTAATAGCAAAGATTGACAAAGGATGTTACACACAAACATCTTGCCTCATGTTCTATTAAATGTGTCATTTGATATCTTCTATTGTAGACTTCTTCGTTTTGACTTTGCTATGACATTTTAAAAGAAAAGCTGCCAACAGATGATGTTTTAACACTTGTCAGCAATTCGTCATGATTCTTCCTTAGATTTAAGTGTTCTTGAAATGAACAGTTCATAGAGGATTTTTTAAAAATTCTGCTTTCTGGTTAATGCAATCAATTTGATGCTAAAGATAATTAGTATGATAATTGCAGCCTACATGCATACTACTGTGTCCCCCCTGCTTTCTTCAGTGTTCCAGTGTTTTTAAAGATTGGAAGATAGGTGGGAGCAGAAGAGTTTAAGTTATTTTTAGGGGCCTTTTGCCCCCTTGTTCTAGTATTTAAAAGTAACAGATGGACTCTGCTCTTTGTGCCTCTCATCTTTCATAGCTCTGAAGCCTTACACCTGGAAAGGAAATGCAACCAAGAGACATGGCTGGATCCACCATCAGCTGCACTAACAAAGGGACTGATGGCTTTCCAGAGCAAACATTAGCTGAGGGGGAGGGCTAACCTTTGGAGGAGAAACAGCTGGCATTGAGCTGCATCCTGGGGCAGATATGGGACTGGAGACATGTCTAGGGAAGATGGTCAAATCAGGGCTAGTGGCATAGAACTCTTTCTCTGCCTTTCTAAACAAGGTCCGGAGAAAAACTTCTTTAAAAGCCCTTCTCCTTTCCTGTCTTTCACATGAAAGAGAACAAAGCTGGCTGATGGATTGTTTTAATAACCTAAGTGATGATCATTCTGTTTGATAATTAACCATGCAAATCTGAAAGAAACAATTGGTGGATCAACAAAAATAAATCTGCAGGCTACATTTGGGGAAATAGCTGAAAAAGCTAATTTGGTTATAAAGATAGGTTATGCTTTGTAATGAGAAACGACAAGGCATTTTGCTGCAACTGTCATGGCAACTTTAGAGCTTCTTTATATAGTCTAATTTAAAATGTATTTACCCTGTAGCAATGAAATTGCAATCTATGTATGAATCATAAAAGCTGGAGATGGAAAATACCTCTTGAACATATGGACCAGTTCTTCAACAGATACAATTCAGTTTAACTCAGTCAGAGAAACAGATATTCTGTCTTCACAGTCAATCTGTTTGTCCCAGGTTTTCTGGATATGGACTCCTTCTAGAGTCCCTTTGTCCTATCTTGGAGCTGGTCTTGGCTAAGAAACTTTTGTTAACTAGAGATCTCAGTATTTCAGTTTTGCTTCAACAGCTTGTGAACTCTGCTGTCTATTACATGGCTCCACGTAAGCTTGAATAGTTGCTGAACACAGGTAAAATTCAGCTATATCAGGATGCTTGCTAGTCCTTATGTTTCAGGGCACAGATTAGTTGCCTACTGAGTTAAGATCTTAATTGTGTGAGTGCTCCATTTTTATTCCATCAAGCTGTGTTGATATTTGAAATCAAATTGTAATCAGGAAATGACAGCTTTTTTTCCCCCCCATTCTGTATTAACAGTGACTCAGTTACTTGTTAATGCTTAGCATTGGTGGGAGTTATCTGAAACACAAGAACATGGTTCTAGGAAGAAAATGAAACTTTCATCTCGGTGATTTAATTTGATGTAAGGTTCAGAGTGCTGGTTCTCCCAGCATGTTTAGAGATCCTTTTTCATTCTTTGAAACTTTTAGACTTAGAAGGAAATTCTTTGAGAATTTCTTGATGTCTTCCTAGCAGAAACTAGTTAACTTCCTCAAAATCACCAAAGCTTGCATTACCCTGTCTTATCAGTAGTTTGGCACCCTACCTAAGAGTTCTGTTCTCAAGGTCCATGATGAACATCTTTATTACTCTGTAGTTCTGCCAGAGTCTGAGAACATTTCGTAGAGTGGCTGTCACCCTACCTCTGAAGTGGGCTATCAGCTTTGACTGGGATTATTTTAATAAGCACCAATGTTTTGCACATTTGGGGGATGGGATTGCTAAAAAAGCCAAGGGCCAGTGACTAACTTACAGTAATACCTCAAATTTCACTGATGTGGGAAGCCAGGACCTTAATTCCATTCTAAATGAAATATTCAGGTTTTCTTGGAAAGAAACTGAAATAGGGATAATATAGGCAAAGAACAGGATAAAACAATTCTGTATAAGCTTGACTTAGATATTGTAATAAATCCAGTGTATTTCTTGCATCAGCTGTAGTGGATGTGCAAGGTAATTAATGTGTCAGGGCAAAATTTGCATAGGCGTACAAATTTGAATTAAAGCCTCAGAAATAAAAGAAAAGCCACTAAAAAGTTACTGAAAAGGCTGAAGCAGTGCAAACAGAAATCCTACAGGCTTTAATGGAAAGATAAAGTTGTGATCAACAATGCAAGCAAAACTTGACTCTGGCAAAATGAGAAGTTTGGTTGTTTCTTTTTCTTTTAAGTGTAAATGGTGCTCAAATGGGGAAAGCATCTGAACTCCAAAGAATGAGTGACAGTTCCTTGAGATTGGCTGAGATTTATTTGAATCCCTCTTCGTGCGCAGGTTAAAATGCAAATGTTAATTGTATGGCTGCAAAATTAAGAAAGGAAGACTAGATTAATGTTCAGGTTGCAAATGTAATCATCAAAAACTTGTGGAGGGAGGTGATAATCTGGCAGTGTATGCTAATGTGTCTTAGACTTAAGGCACACAGACTTTCTTTCCATGGTTTACAGTTGTGCAAGTGGTAAGCAAAATTGTGCTGTGTGCCTCCATAGTCATGGATGATTGTAAGGAGCAGGGAGGAAAATTGTTGTTAATGCTCCCAGTGACTTTTAGATGGACCTCCAAAGACTAGACAAAATTCTAAGATACTTAGAACAACTGAGCTCTATTGTCTCCTGCAGTACAGTGCTTGCTTATCCTGCTAAAGATCAAGCTCTGCTTGTACCCATCTAATAGGAATATATTGAATCTTGCATGGTGTGCGAGCAGGACTTTGATCAATATTGCACACACTTTATTTGAGGACCTACAGCAGAGGCCCTACACTTAGAAAAACAATTGAAGTAGGTCTTGGGAACACTTGACAGAATATATAAACAGATGATGTTATGGTCTCAGTGGAAATCTAACTGTATTGAACTGAAAATAGACCATACAAGGAGAAAATTGTAGAATGCTTCGTCCCTGTAGGGACAGTAGGACACTATATGCAGTGGGCCAGCAAGCTCTGTTTGGATTCCTTAGGAAAATAAAACTACAACAAAACTATCTCCCTCAAAGAATGTAGTACATCTCTCCGTACGGCCCTGTGAGCTTCTGAAGGAGGAGTTTCTCTGTCAGTGAAGCATACTACAGGTAGTAAAAATTAAAAGCACGAATTGTCCAGGGGAGGACATTGCAGAAGTTGTTCACAAGACCTTGCACTTCTATAAGAGGAAGTGTGAATCTTAGGGTCAATTTACCGTTTGACAAAATAAATGTATTACCCCTGAGCTTAAATCTCTTGTCTTTCCTGTTCCCCCAAGGCACATGTCAAATTACTACATATTGACAAACTTCAGGTTGTGAAGCATTATCTGAGATAGATGTCATTCGGATATATGTTTGCATAGCTTTCTATGTGTTGATTTTTATCTAGGAATGTTGTGCCTAACACTTATTTTGAGAAGTAACTAAGAAAAACTAAGTGAAAATAGCATTAAGTTCTGATTTCCGTGCCCTTTGGCTGATTGTTTTCAGTTCTAGTAATCAGGCCTGAGTTTTTATCTCAGTGCAGAAGTCTGGCATCCTTTCATTTCAGTCTGTTTTTTTAACTAACTAAATTGCATTGTGAAGTAGAAACTTATTTTATCTTAAGCTTTGCTTTTTTTTTTAATCCAGTCTTCTAACTTCTCCTTAATCTTGTTTCCTCTTGGATGTTATTTCCCAAATGTAGTATATGAGAAGCTTTATAGTTAGTAAGCAATAGTGGCTGTACCAGTCTTTGCAGTACAAATATTAATATGAAATCCTCCCTATAACAGTGGTTGTAAAAATGTTGATATATCTGCTTTAAGAAGTATGAGGAAAAAAAATCATAAAACACCATGTGTTTTGACTGGTATGGGAAGTGTGCATGAACTAGTGTTCTCATGTCACTATTAAGTGGCTGCTCTTGTGCCAGAACAGTTTCAGAATTCCTTGTGTTTAAGGTTGCAGTGATTATTTTTTGTCTTCAGTGAGAAAGCTTTCCTTTAGGGACTTGGTCTGTAGTATTTTTTTACCTCCTTGTGTACTTTACCCCATTTCAGTATAGAAGCATCTGCAGAATGAATTTTGAATACTTCAGTCTTTCTCCCATATTGCCCTTAATATGATCTCTCTCAAGAACCCTTTTGCTCCCTGCATACAGTACAACTATCAGTATTGGTTGGGCCTGATGAAGAGCCACAAGTAAACTAAACTGAAACCACCAAACTGTCAACTCTGGCTTATACCTTGTCACTCAGAGTTGTTGAGCATGATGCCAGTTTCCCAAAGAGATTCTTGGGTGTTACATATTTTATATATATTGTATAAATATATACATTTACTGATAATATATATTGAACTTGCAACCAGCAAGGGTACTGATTAAAAACTGTTCTGTACATTGGAAGTGACATGAGGAAGGAAATCTGCCTGAACTCTATCAAGGAACTGTCAAACTCTTAGCTAAAAGTGGTATGGATCCTGCAACATACTTAGGTTTGAGTGGTAAAAGTCTGACTGAAGTCCTTCACTGAAGATGCCTAAAACAAACTGAAAAGCTCACTAAATCTCCAAGGAAAAGAAATAACCCTTGGCTCTGAACACTGTCACTTTAGTAGGGCTCAGAAGACAGGATTGCTTACTCTGGAGCAGCACGACTCCATCCTTTAATCTCATTTTGTACCTTTTCCTGAAACGATTGCTAATCTCAGGCCTGGAGGAGTATACAGGACCCACTTGGACATTTACTCTGAATTGCTACAGCTGTTCTAATGTTACTTAAATGTGTGTTGTGTGATCCAAAGGTGAGGGCTATGCTTGGTTATAGAGAAGAGTTTTCACATGGAGAGCAGGTCAGCTCTTCCAGCTTCTGCTGCAGTGGGGCAGTAATCCAACACCATGGCGTGTTGTGTTTGTGTCAGTGTACCAAAAAGAGAAGTAACTATCGCACAGACCAGGTCTCAAGCAACTAAAGGCTTTCCACATCAAAGCCACCGATTCCTTTGACTCAGTTTGCTAAGGCCTCTGGGTGAGTACCGGGACACAGCTCAGCTTTGCTTTCCCTTGACCTGGTACCTGCAGAGATTTACTAAACAGCCACTCACTCAGGGAGAGAGGGGAACATCTCAAACTTTCCAGTGACTTTTTTCTTGTTTCTTTTTGTCCTGCAACTTCTTGTGGTTTCTCACTCAGTTAAAAAATTAACTGCAATCTGCTTTTTGATGATTTTATAGGAGAGCCAATGCTCCTGTGTGTTTCAGAGCTGACAGATGCATTTGCAGCTGAACTAGCTCTGGAGGGAGGCTCATGCCAGCGTCTACCACAAGGAGGCAGAAGCATTAAATCTTAAAATACTTTTAAACCAGGTCCTTGATATGTATCTCAGTTTATTAAAAGCATGCTTTGGAGTATCTATAGCTGCCTCTGATGTATACAGATGGTTGGGGAGAGGGAAATTTTGCAGGGGAGAATCCAAAACATCAAACAATTTCGTACATAGTAGGGTTTTACTTGGTGTTTTGATAAGGTGGAAAAAATTGCTATAAAAACATATAAGCAGCAATTAAAGCAAAGGCACCCCCCACCTCTAGCAACAGTTACAGGAGAGTTTCCCACCCGTTGCATTTCATAGTTATCACTCTTTGTCACTTTCCCTTTGTGAAGGCAAGTCTGAAGTCCAGATCAGTGACAGTGACACATTAACATTGCAGTAATTGTATTTTCAAGCATGCCTGACTTCCTGTTCAGCTAATAAGTTGCTTGCTCAGCTGCTTGCAGTAATTCAGAACTCAGCATGGCGTATTCGTATTTCTGGACTACCTTTTTGGTGAGGATGTGGTCTGATTTCACTGTGATATTCTCTTAGAGGTTAGCTATAGAGAATTCTAAAAAGTATAAGTGGTTTAATTGAGTCTGATCCCTTCACAGCGCTACTGAATGCGAATGAAATTCCACTTGCATCCTGGTGAACAGAGTATTGAAAGCTTGAAGGTGGTTTGCTGTATATTCTTTCTATGCCTGGTAATGCACGTGAAAGAAACGGAGAAGGGGAGGTGAAATTCAAAGTGAAAACTGGCATTTTGTCCTTAATTTGTCTTCCTTTACTTAAGTATCAAAGCACATATGGAAGAAAGGTCACTCTATTATCTGAAACTACTGCAGCTCAATACATACCTGGGCATAATGGAATTTGTTTAAGGACATGGTATCATCTGTAATGTCAGATGTCCTACCTGTTACCATCTGTGTCAGACTTCATCTAACTGACTGTAAATACAGATCCTCTGCTGCGTGCCTTAGACTGCTCTTTCTGTTAATGTAAGTTAGTTTGTGGGTTGAAATCCACTTTAAAGAGAAATTTCTTCCTGACTAAAAAATGTTTGTGTAAGGAAAACCTCTTCCACCTGTGAAGGGATATTGCAATCCATTGTGTTAAGATGTATTAGAGGTTTAAATTACAGATTATGACACTTCAAAGGTGCTTTCTGATACTCTTGTAGCAATCAGACATACAGTCACAGTGTTCCTGTGGCTTAGTGGCTTACAGCTGAAAAGGAAGGAGAAAGGCATTTGATAGCAGAGATGCATTTCTGTAAAACAGTCTATTGTTTCTCTCTCATCCTGTATGCAACCACAAATGCACACTGCTGGGAGCAGGCGTGTGCTCCCCCACTGCCGCTGCAGTGGCGGTTCTGGAGTGCAGCGAGCTCTGCTAACGTGGGGCTTGTAACCTTCATATGCTACAAGCACTGTCTTTGTACTTCAACAGCCTATTGAGCACACGTCTTCTCACAGCCCAAGGCTTGAATTTGGGATCACATCATCCAGCTTCCACTCTAATTAGTTATTAAATACACTGGGCAGTTTCATGTGTTAATTAATATCCAGTGAGACTGTATACAAGGTGATGAGTAAATAAAGCATCAATATATTCACATTCTTTCTTAGGTACTGTATATTTCAAGGAGTGGTTATGCCTACTTTTAAATGGGGGGAACTTTGGTTTTGTTTCAAAATTGATGGAAACTTTGGATTGTAATTAATGACACTGTTCTAGTGAAATAGCTTCAATAAGGTCCTGTTTCTGACTGAAAATTATTTTTCTCTTCCTTAATCTTTTCAGATTAAGTGGAGCTTTTTAGTTGTTATTTTCATTTTATTAATTAATAAAAGTTAAAAGGGAGATAGTGAAAGCAGTTTAACATCCAGTTTCTCTCCTCTGTTTTGCACTTTCTTTTGTTTTCATAATGTGCTTCCAGGAAAAAGTAATCTGTGCTATGTGTTCTTCTACCACAGGCTTTACATACTGGTAAACTTTTCTCCTGTGAGAGATGTATCAAAACCACTATGAGGAGCATAAAATAAATGTTTTATATGCATAAGCTGCTTAATGTCCTGTTACAACCAGTAAGATCTACATTGTCCTACTAATGCAAGTAATCACTTAACCTTTCTGGTAACTGACCTTTCTTCTGCTGGGTTTAGGAGGGTTGTTGTAGCACATCTCAAGACTGCACAAACCGCTGTGTATGATTGTCACGTGGCAGAGTGCATGTCTTACTGTCACACAGGAGCTGCTGTAGACTCACTTCTTCTGATGTTTCAGTATTTTACCAGTTTCTTCAGTTAAGAATGACCTGGCACACTTTTTTTTTTTTTTCCATCTTGACTAGCCATAACAATTTTAACTGCTATTGAATTTTACCATTTGATTAATTTCTCTGTTATGGAAATGGTGTGTGATATGCCTGACTTCCCATTTCCAGGTAAATCACACAAAGACAGGGGAGCCCAGTTTACTGGAATGATACTTCACATTTTCTGATATCATGGCTGAGCAAATGGTCCATTGCCTTGATTACAGTGGTCACTGAGGTAATGTCTGACAGGTTTTTTGGGTTCCCAGGTGCCTAGATAATAGTCTATGATAATGATGTTATCGTGTGCTTTTTCTTTTTTTTTTGGTGGAGAAATGGCTGATTTCTACTATGCTTGAGAACCTGCTGCACATTTTAGTGCAGCCGTAGCCTATTGCTTAAGATGAGCATCCTAATGCACATCACAGCTCTGCACTGGGAACAGTCATGGCCCTGCTGGGGAATGCACTGTATCTTTAGAACCTCCAGAGAAATGTTCCTATTTCAGAGTGACTCCCACGTACTTCTGAGAAACTTTTAAAAAGAATTTTATAGTATACAGCCACAGCGTTTTGTCTCGCTATGTGTAACACTGAAGTATTTTTCAAAACACCTTGACAGTTAAAATGTGCTTGAGTATCAAGTTTTTTTCCTGCGGTGTCTGATTATGCAGGTGCAGCTGATATAAATTTTTCCTTTTTAATTCCCTCTTCCCACCCCCAGCTGTTACCTTGAAGTGATCTGAAATGGGTTTGGTTTAACAGTTCATGTTCCTATTCAGATGCTATGCTTTTTTGCTGCTAACTTCTGCTACAAGTCAGTGATACTATCCCTTGATCATTTTTTTAAACTTGTAATTGTACTTGCAGTGACCTTACTATAAAATCTTTTCTGTCTGTTGTGGTACTTCCTGCGCATAACTTCCCACTCTTGAGTATTATTACAATGGTATGGTGTGAGTTTAACTACTTGTTAGAATTTTTAATTTTTTTTTTTTCCACATTTGGGTGACAGCTTGTTCCCTCAGCAGACGTGAACGTGGCACCAAAGCTCTGGACGTGGAGAGCTTCAGGATTGTGTGCTGAAAGGTCCCTTTTTCCTCACTGAAAAATGTCAGGACTCAGATTTTTTTCTTAGCACAATTTCAGTGAACCCGGCTTTTTCTGACTACTGGATAACTGCAGCACAGTTTGCAAGTTGAAAACTTCAGAAGGCACTTTTACAGCTTATAAAGATAAATAACCTTTGAGTTTACTTAATCTTTTTAGGGAAAGATTTGTGTTGTAATGCTCATACCCCTTCAGGTAACAGCATGCTCTTTGGGTGGACCACAAGCATGTGGTCTGTACATAGTTCTGCTCTCAGAGATTGATATTATTTTTCCTTTATCTTGTGTTTTACCTCCCTGTCTGTTTCTAGCAAAGATGTAGAGATACAATTCTGACCTTTGTTGCTGTCTCTGGAGCCATTTAGGTGTTTTATCTATTTTGTGCTCACTACACAAATATGTCCTTGGTGTTGATACTAGTCTGTGATTTAAAACTGCTCTCATTCTTTTTAGTTTTGTCATATGCATACAATATTTCATCTTTTGAGACTGCCTGCACTCTTGCTGCTGTGTGCTTCCCTTTGTTTGCAAGGATAGGTATAATTTTCTTGTCATAGTTATTAGCTCTGATTCCATACACAGTCTTTCTTATAAACTTTTTCGTGGCTTTTCTCTACTGCACTTACACGTTGCCTTTCTGTTTAACATTTTTATCTTGTGTCTCATGCAAAATCATATTTTTCCTTCTTTTTTACACTTCTCCAGTTCTATTCAGTGAATTATTTGTATGTCTGCTTCACCAGCTTCCCGGAGTTTAGTCTGAACTTGTTTGCTGACATTTCCAGTGTCTTGCTGGAATTACTGTATGCTCTTCTGATTTGTCTTTGCAACTGTGTGTCTCTTGGCCTTTTCCTGAAGTGTTTGTCATGTTATGTTTTTACTGTGCTGTGGCTTTGCAAGAGCCCTGAAAGCCAGAAGATGCCCCTATGTATTGGGTTTGCACGGCCTGGTTTTTGGTGGTGGGGGTGGGCTACAGGGGTGGCTTCTGTGAGAAGCTGCTGGAAGCTCCCACCATCATGTCCTGCAGAGCAAATCCTTGGCAGGCAAAGGCTGAACCAATTAGAAGTGTGGTGGTAATGCCTCT
>WBMZ01010132.1:0-16056 GCA_013400975.1 Atrichornis clamosus
CCTGCCCTCCAGCAGATCCACAGTCTCAGCCAGAAATATTTATAACATTCTTTTGTTGCCTCCTGGCGAAGCAGTGAGGATGTAAACCTGTGCAAACATACAGAATTCCAGGATATTTGTGCTACCTACAGAAAAGTTAGGCTGGGAAATCAGGGGACCTTGGAGTGCTGCAGGTGATACAGGGAGGCAGAGGGGCACTGGGAGGGGAGGTGCTGCTGTGGGGTAAACTGGGAATATTGCAGTTGTTTTATGAAAATAACCACAATGTTTGGAAAAAATGGAGATGCTAATAAAAGGATAGAAACCAAATGAGAGTGTGGAGGTGCACAAGAATGTCTCCAATGGCAAGGCCTTGCTAAAGCTGTTTTAAGCAGATGGGTGTGTGGAAACATAGGATATTCCTGCCCTCCAGTGGAAATATGGGAAAGTGCTTGTCTCGGCTGGAAAATGGATGGGAACTCACAAAGGGATGGTAAGGAACCCCCAGGAAGCTCCTTGTTTTGGATCCTCTGAGCTACCCTTGGTGTTCTGGACCAGAACCCTTGGTCCCCTCTGTGTTCCCCTGCCCAGATGTGCTGGTGTGCCATGGTTACCTTTATGCCATTGAATTTTCCAGCCCTGGAGCACTGATCCAAGGAGATGATGTGTGAGATTTCAGTGCTGTTGGGGGTTTGGAGGGGTGTTTCGGGGAGCACCCAGCTGTGCAGGCTCAGCTCCTGGGATGGCACAAGCCCTTCTCCAGAACGAGCTGAGTGCATGGGAGACGTGCTAGGAAATACCGTCCTCCATCAGGAGAGAGGGAATGATGTTGAACTGCTGGGATGTGCAGAGTTTGGTGCCTTCCAGCTGTGCTGTATTCCCAAAAAGAGCCAGCTTGCGTCCCTTTCCCAGCCGAGGAGGTATCTGTGGCAGAAAATCCTGGGACTTTGGGTGGTTTGTTTGCCTCCTTGTTTTTCTGATCTCTTCCCAATTAGCACCTGGTAATACTCCAGTGTTGACAAAGCACTTGGGAACCTCTTCATGTGGTGAACTTCGGTGCAGCAGCAGCAGAGAGGCGAGAACTCTGCTTTTTCCTGGTGGTGGCTGCCATATGTTCAATCAATCAATCAATCCATCCCTGATAAGAACTTCCTTTTATCTGGTCAGGACAAGGCTGAGCAGCTCCTGTGTCACCATGTCAGACACCACCAGGCTTCCAGGGCAGGCTGTGGAACAGCTCTGGGGGGGTTCAATACTTTCAGACCAGTAGGGGCTGGGAGTTTCCCAGTATTTCAGGTCTGTGCGGATCTGTTGGAAGTGCCAATACAGGAGTGGCCTCACTGCAGCCAGCTCTGTCCTGTCTCTGCCCCTGCCCACCAGCAGGTATCTGGAAGGGGGAGAAGAGCAGAGAGATGATGATTGATTTATTGATCAGGATCCTCCGGTCTCCAGCGATTTGGGACTCAGGGACTTCCTGCTGTGGACAGATTTTAGCATTCCTTGGTGGGTTTCTCTTCCCTGAATCTGCACAGCTGCTTTCCACGGCACACCCCGAGTTTTCCAGCCTTGCTCATCTCCTGCCAGAGCTGTCTTTTTCCCAGGAAGAAGCCCTAGCACAGAATCCAGTCCAGATCTGTGCTCCTCACCATCACTTCCCAGTACCTTCTCCAATCTTATGCCATAACTTTTGGGATGAGGGTGGTAGAGATGAATGAATGACGATTACCACATGCTCATGCAGGATTTTTTCCCCCTCCCTGCATTCCTACAGGATTTCAAGCACAAATACTATCCTGTCCCTTGGTATCTCTAAGGCCTTGTGCAGTTTTTCACTTCAGACTTTTTTTTGCTGGTTTTGGTGATTTAACATCCTTGACCAATGTTGTCATTTGACTTCTTTTCCCCCTTTTTTCAGTTCATCTATAAAGATGTTGAGCAGGGAGGATCTGGGCACTGCTGGCCTCCATCCATTAGGAAAACAAGCCATGTATTACTCTCTGCTGTTTCCTATTTTTAACTTTTTTTTCTTAAATAAATGCACAGACTTTTCTTCTTATGTCATGGCAGCTTCATTTCTATAACAGCCTTTCAAGCCTTGTCAGATGCCTTTGGGAAATCCAAGCCGACTCCATCCAGCAGATCTCTCCTGCCCATGTGCCTGTGGACTCCTTCAAAGAACTCCAGGAGGCTTGGGAAGCGTGCTGGCTCTTCCCCAAAGCAGTCAGATTTATCTGTGTGTCACGTGACTCTGTTAGGACAGATGCTGGGTTTGGTGGAGAGCAGGGCTCTGGATCCCATCAAAAAGCCACTTCCACCCTTGAGGTCACTCAGCAGTGCTGGCTGAGGAGCATCTGGTCCCTTGGTCGACTTGGGTCCCCTCCTGACACTTCAGATGGGTTCCCCTGGAGCTTCCCTGGGAAGGAAGGTTGTGGTGGGAAGGTCTCCCCAGGACCTTCCACGTTGAGCCCAGGGGTAAAAAGTGCACGGAGGTTTTCTCACATGGCTTTGTTGTTCTCAGTGGGCTCTTTCTAGAGCCCCCACGGTCAGGCACGTGCTGCTGTTGTGCTTGGGAAGGGTTCATTATTTGGTTATAAACCTTTTGAAGTTGTTATTTGCATTTTCTTTTTTGGTCTTACTGTGTTTTTCCTTTCAACTGGACAGGATTTCATTCTTTTTTTCTTTCCCCTTTATTGATTTGTTTGAAACGACTTCATGTTTGAAGGATGCCTTCTTGCTTTTAATGTGCTGGCTTCTCCTGCCATTCAGCCACTCCAGCTTCTTTCTGACCTCTCCATGGTTCGTGTTTTGTGTGTTTGCTGTCTCCAGGCACCTACTGAGATTTCATTCTCCTCATCAGCTCTTTTAGCTGCTCTTTGAATTCCCTTTTGTGACTTTTTAAGTGGTGCTTTTATATTAAACCTCTCTTCAGACCTCCAGCTGTGCTAGATCTCAACACACCGCGGCTTGTGGCACAGGGAGGTTCTGCCAAGGATGGGACTTGGAATTGGGTCTGGCTTATCTTTCCTTTTCTATCATGTGGTTGTGGCTGTGGCTGCCCCATCCATCCCTGGAAGTGTTCAAGGCCAGGTTGGACAGGACTTGGAGCAAGTGGAAGCTGTCCCCATGGCAGGGTGTTGGATCCAGATGATTTTTAAGGTCCCTTTCAACCCAAACCAGTATGTGATTCTGTGATCAAATCACGAGTTTTCTTTGTTCTTGGGCCATCTCCTAAAATAATCATGAATTGTGCATGAAGATTTAGGCTTGACAGTTGATGTAACTTCGGGTTTGAAGCTCACTCATCCTGAGTGTCTCGTTGGAGCTCCTTCAGCAGATCACAGCCAGCTTTGCTCATCCTTTGAGTGGTCAAAAATCTCATTTTAATACTCTCCTTCCTTGCTTAGACTGGAAATTCCATCTGCCGTTGATCTTGATAATCTGTTTTGTTAACCTGATTTAGCACAACAAATTACTCTTTTTTTAGGACAGGCTACTTGGTGTAGCCTTCCTGTCTCCAGCATCTTCTGTGGCTGCAGTTCTGTCATTCCAGAGGTGGTCATGCCATTCCCTTGTGCCAAAACAACCTTTTTGGGAGTCAGACCTTCTGCTTCTGCTGTTTTTCATTCTTAGACCTTTTTTAGATGTTGGTGGGACAGCACATGCACAGGTGCTTTGGTTTTCCTGCTTCTCCGGATTTTCTTCAAATGGACCTTTCATTCTGATGCTTTTTCCAGACTTTTTTCAGGTGAACATTATTTGTGTGGAGTTGCTGAACTCCTTCTGCCTCTGCAGAGTCTGTCCCATGTGGAGCCAAAAGGACCCGCATGGCCCAAACCATTGATTTTGCTTTCCAAAGCGATGCTCACACAAAAAGCAAAATCTCAGCAGAGAACTCGAAAGTGGATTTGGAGCAGGGAGATTCCAGGATGGGGTTGGATATGTGGACCCCAGTTTCAGAGATCTTTTCCCACATTTTCAGCTCTCTGCCAGAGGGAAGGAATGGAGCACCAAAGCTCGCTTTGTGTGCACACATACTTGCTCTGTAAGGGAAAGCCTGCTTCCTGCCTGCTCCCACTTTTCCAGTAGGATTTTAGGTAATACTCCCCTCCTCTCCACCTTCCTCATATGTGTCACCTCTTTTTTCCAAAGTAAATTAGGGTGAAACCTGCTCCATGCAACAGCTTCCACCAGCAGTGCTGGCATGGCTGGAGCACTCCGGTGTTGGCCAAAGGAATAAATCCTCGAGGGTTTTGCAGGGATGCTTTTGGGAGGTTTAGTCCTGCGACCCCTGTGCAATTAGTGGTTCTCAGTGATGATCAGTGGGAATTTTGGGGGAACTTCTGGGTTAAAAGAAGATCATTCACCCAGGGCCCCTCTCAGCTGTGTCTCCTCTGCAGGGCTGTGTCCAGCTCTGGATCCTCAGCACAGCAGGGACAGGGAGCTCCTGGAGCGGGGCCGGCGGAGGCTGCGCAGGTGAGGAAGGGCCTGGAGCCTCTCCCTGCCCGGGAAAGGCTGAGGGAGCTGGGGCTGTGCAGCCTCCAGAGCAGCCCCCGCTGAGAGGGGCCCTCACCCCTGGGTGTCCCTGTGTGCAGGGAGGGGCAGAGCAGGGCCCGGGCTCTGCTCCCTGGGGCCTGGAATGGCACAGGGGGAACGGGCAGGGACTGATCCCAGGAAGCTCCCCCTGCACAGGAGGCAGAACTTCTTCCCTGGGCAGTGCCCCAGCCCTGCACAGATTGTCCAGAGCGGCTGTGGAGTCTCCTCCCTGGGGATATTCCAGAGCTGTCTGGGCACAACCCTGTGCCCTGTGCTCTGGGATGGCCCTGCTGGAGCAGGGAGCTGGGACCACATGTCCCACGGTGCTCCCTTCAGCCTGACCCATCCTGGGATTCTGTTTGGAAGAGGCTGCAGAAACAGAGAAGAGAAGTCTCCAGAGAGACCTTGGAGCCCCTTCCAGTGCCTAAAGGGGTTCAAGGAGAGCTGCAGAGGGACTTGGGACAAGGGATGGAGGTAGAGGACACAGGGAATGGCTTCCCTCTACCAGAGGACAGGGTCAGATGGGATATTGGGAAGGAATTGTTCCCTGTGAGGGTGGGGTGGCCCTGGCACAGGGTGCCCAGAGAAGCTGTGGCTGCCCCTGGATCCCTGGAAGTGTCCAAGGCCAGGTTGGACGGGGCTTGGAGCACCCTGGGATAGTGGGAGGTGTCCCTGCCCATGGCAGGGGATGACACTGGATGGGCTTTGAAGCCTCATTCAACCCAAACCATTCAGTGATTCCATGAAATGCCCTTTGGCAGCCTTTGGAGAAGGAACACAAGTTCTCTCAAGGTACAGCTCTGCTTCTTAGCAGCTGTCAGGCTGGAAACCATCTTTCAAGGGGTTTTTTCCCAGAGGATTTGGGCCACTTGATAAAAGAACTGGGGGCAAAACGCCCGCACGCCGTTGTGTGAAACCCTTGGGACTTGAGCAAATGCACACTAAGTGGTGAACACGGCGAGCTGGACACATCAGTGTGTCTGACATCAGCAGTTGATCGATCTGTTCCCCACATCCCGTAAAAAATTTAAGTGGAGAAAGCTGCAACCATGTCCTTTGACTCCGAGCATCGCCGTTGCCATGGTGAGCCTTCCCTGCTGCAGGTCCTGCCTGAAGGCTGGAGACAGAAGGGCTGTCGGCTGTTCCCATGCGCAGAGGAGCCAATCTGGGGTTCGTGGCACCTCGTTAGCAGTTTGCAATTAGCTGGTGAGATTTTGCAAAGCAGAACTGTGATCTGAGCAATTTCAAGCTGGAATTAGGCTGAGCTTTCCTGGAGATCATGTCTCGCTTTCCAGGGGTGGAACGCAGCCATGGCTCTTCCCCAATGGATCCCAACAACTCTCCTTAAAACACCTTTGGTGTTGTTCTGTGGAATCCAGTTTGGTAGCTGGGATTCATTGCCCTTGCTGAGTAGTTCATTGGGAATTTTAATGTGAAATGCTTTTTTTCCCAAGTATTCACAGAAGCACGGGTTTTCCTGGATGTTTTCCAAAAAGCCAAGGGATCTGTAGGTATTGCCTCTGAAGTCAGTCAGAAAAGTGACAGGAAAACCCCTTGATGCCTTTTCTTCTGCACAGATTTTGTTGTCTTCAGATCCAAACTGTTGCATTCAGAGCTAATAAGGAGAAAAGAGGGAATTCAGTGAATTGTCTCATTCCTGATGATAATACTTTTTTTTTTTTTTTTCCTTCTAATTATTCCAGGGCAGTTAAGATCCCCATGGGAGGTTTATTTTCCACTGGCTTCGTGTCATTTCTTCAGAAGTTGGGGTGTGAGTTCCACCACAGAAATGTAGCTGGTTCAGCTGCTGGATCTGGGGGTGTAAACCCCAAGATGCCCCAGAAACAGATGGTTTGAATATGAGTTTATTTGGCTGCTGGTAAATAACAATTCATGTGATTTTCCATTTTATATCAGATGTTCTTTTCATTGGAATGAAATGAAGTTGTCACGGTCTGAGTGCAGCATTTGAGGTGCCATAAGAAGTTTTTTGTGCTTCCTGAGGATTTTGTTTAGCCCGGAATTTCAGGTTGTGCTGGGCCGTGACAGAATAGGATATGATGAGATATGAGAGCAATGAGGCATTTCTTTGGTCTGCAGTTAAAAACATCCAGAATTAAAACAAGAAACAAGGAAAAAGGGAGAGAAAAGAGAAGAAACAACCCCCATCCTTAAGCAATATCCTTTAATACTGTCCAGAACAGGAAGCACCAGCAGAGGAAGGAATATTCCACATCCTCCCTCCGCCCCTTTTAATTAAAATTGATTCAAGTCTTGGGTTTGTAAGTCAGACTATTCTGTAGGGTTTCTTGTTTGAACTATTTCAGGATGTTCTCGCCATGAGGAGTATTACAAAAGTGCAAATGTGATTTTACCCGGACCAGAATCCAACACTTCCCAAAGAAAGACATGGAAAGAGCCCTGTTGGAAGCATGGGGCTGTTTCTTTAGAAGTTGTAGGAGAAACATGTGCGTCAGGGAAACAAAATACACATTTCCATGGTGACCTCCCTTTGACTTCCAGTGAAAACCCGGGACTGTGTTCCCTAAAAACCCTCCTGGTAACCTTGTGCTGTGTGGAAGGCACTTTGGGTCAGATCTCTGTGGAGTTCCCACCATTTTCTATCCTGGTTTGTTTGGCTCTTCCACCAAAATTTTGGCTGGTTTCTGGCACATCAGCATTGTGTGGATGTGTAATAACAGGGTGCAGACCATTCCACAGTGTGGGTGCTGGAACTGGGGAGCTGAGGGTTGGGATTTTGGGAGCTTAAACCCCTGGGAGGCCTCGTGTGCTTTAAAAGGAGTGATGCACTTCCCTGTGTTACAAGAGGAGAGGATCCCATGAGGAACATCTGGGAACAAAAGGGGGAAATTTGGATTTTAGGGAGTCTTCCCTCAAATGAGGCCCCACCGTGGTGGTGGGAGGCGCTGAACCCAGCAGGCTCCAGTGGTTTGATAAGGTATCACCAATCTCAGGGCACATTTAGGACTTCCACAATACCTCAAAAAATCCAAACTTTTCCAAAAGCCTGGAGGGGACAAAATAACCTGTTAGTTCTCTGTTTCTAATTTCAGATCTCCTTCCCCTTCCATAGCTTTAATGTCTGCTTTAGCTGCCACTCCACGTTCACTTTCTGTCAGAAAACCTAAAGCAGGAGCTGTGCAATTTTCTCCCAGTGTGAGAGGCATGAAGGGCAAGTGTGCTGTGAGTTCAAGTGCTGGGGCATCCCAGAGAAATTCCCAGCCCTGCCAACATGAAGCCAGCCTTTCTTTTCCATGCAATGGCCCGTGCAGCTGTAGCACATGGCTTTTAAAAATCCCAAGGAAAAGGCTCTTGATTTGGATTTTCAGTCAAAGGTGTCAGACGTGGGAGCAGCTAAATCACAAGTCAGAGCCACTGCACTGCTGACCTCAGAAGGATGGGCTGGAAGGCCTGAACTAAGGAAAAGCTGGGTTATTGGGTCCCATCCCTTCTCCCTGTATCCATCTATCCACGGATCCGTGTAGATAAATCCAAACACACCTTTCAGTGTGGTTTGCAATTAGGAAAAATGGAAGGGTGGAAGATGAGTTTGATGTTTTCCTTCTTGGTCTGCCTTGGTGCAGGGCAGCAAATCCTCACCTGTAAATCCTCTCTAAGCAGTCAGGATCAGTGGGTGACACCGTAGCATCCATCTTCCCCTGGAATGGGTTGGCATTAGGGTAGCAAATCCCAGGCAGAAATTATTGCTGGGGATATCCTGGAACAATTTTGGGATCTGTATTTGTGCACGAGCTAAGCAATGGCAGTAATGGGACAGAGCTGGAAAGGAATTCAGCTGCTCTGTAATGTTTGTGGTGGACAGGAAAATAGGGAAAATAGGCAAGGAGCTGCTCTTTTCCTTGGTATCCTTGTTCTTCCCAATGCCAGCGTTCCTCCAAACGGATCATTGGGAAGTTCACAGGTGCTGACTGTGGCTAAATCTGAGCCCCCTCAAACAGGGCATGGTTGAAGGTCAGGATCTCGTGTGAACACGACACCAGATGTTTTATATTTCACTTTCACCCATTCATAGATTGCCCCTTGCCCAAAATCCCCGGGAAACACGTGATCCTGAGCTTCTTGGAGTCACTGGAGCCTGCAGGGAAGGGAAGGCATGGCAGCCCGGCCACCCTCTGCTCTTCCTTACACTGCTTTCAACTATGGAGCCCCCGGGTGACACCAATTCCAGCCATGACCCTGCCACTTCCCAGCCACGTTTGGAATTGCATCCCTCTTAACTCAACAGCACGAATCCAATCGAGGGAGCTTTCCGTGACTTCAGGGTGCCAGGCTGGCCAGGTGCCATGGCTAGAGCAGACCCAGCTGGGCCATTGCATCATGGCTAAAATATGTCAGATGTAGAGAAAGAAGAGTCACAAAACTGAAGATTTGGGGGAATTTTTGCTGTCATTTGCACAGACTGATCTGTTTTAAGTGCCGCATCAGCTGAAGAAGCATCCAAAAAGAAATAAATTGTGGCAGCCCCATCCCTGGAAGTGTTCCAGAAACAGGAGCTGTTCCAGGACTGGGAGCAGCGTGGTCTAGTGCAAGGTGGGTGGAACGACATGAGCATGAAGCTCCTTCCCAGTCCAGATTATTCCACAATTCTGTGATCCTCTAGTATCTTAAAAAGCATGCGGAGGTGGACAGAAAACAGGCTTTGTTAGGGGATATGTTTCTCTCCCCACCCCAGCTGTGGATCTCAGGCTCATTCCATGTGTGCTTTCTTGCAGCCTGGGTCTGACCATCACCACTTATTCCAGTCTTTGCAGAGATTCCATATTTCCATCTGCACAAGTGCATTGCCTCAGTGCTGGGTGATGTAGTGACCAGGCCAGCCAAAAAAAACCAAACAAAAAGCTGCCAAAATAGCTGTTCAACAAGCAGGTGTCTGCCACTGGGGAAGGCTCCCAAATTCTGGGTTTATCCACCCAAAATGGTTGCATTTGCTCGGATCAGGGCGGTTGGTTCCCATTTGGTTGCAATTTCTGTCTGGTTGGCAGCGTGCAGGTGGAAAGGAGCCAAGCTTTCTCTGGAGATGACAGTTTGCTAACAGATGTCTAATGTTTCCCAACACACTTAGGATGGGAATCGGGAGCTGGTTTAGCAAAGCTGAGCAGTTGGGTAATTGCAAACCTTTGCTCCTCACATTTTCTCATTTATCTTTTTCAGCTGCCTGGGTAACACGATTATTTAATTATTTTTTTGGTGTTGTTTGTAGTTTTAGGAGGCAAAGCTTGAAATATCTGGCAGAGTAATCACCATCCTAGGAGGCAACTGCTCATTTAAATGGCTGGGAACCTCCAGCACTGCAAGGAGCCACATGATTTCCTCTTCCCTTGTGCATGGCAGGCATTGCTCAAGTCCTTGGGGCTGTGGCTCCTGTGCTGCCATTTCAAAGGTTTGGGATACTGCATGATGGAATTCCCTCCTGAGCCCCCCGGTTACTCTGGTTTGTTGCTTGTGGTGCCTGTATGTGCCAAGGAGGCTGAAGCAAGGCAGCTCCTCAGGAATAGGGGGTTTTGTTGGGAGGGAGGGAAAGAAGTGCCATTCCCAAGCCCCTGCTCTTCCTAGGAGTGAGGCTTCAGTAGGTTCCTGTCGTTCAGGTTTGCAGGAAATCTTGGAGCAGAGCTTGGAGGCTGTGCAGGACCCTAAACATCTCCCCCGTGCTGCTCCCTGAGCTCCCAGCTCTCGTGCCAGCTGCAGGAGTGGGCTGTGAGCTCTGCCAGGGCTGAGCTGGTGTAGGGTACATGACAAAAACCAGTATCAAGAAGAAAAAAAGTCCCATTAGGAGCACACTGGGAGTTGATTCCTGGCCTCCCACAAGCTCTTGTGTAAACCTCAGCCTTCATTTTAAAAGTTCTTTATTAAAGAACAGATTTTTGGTTGTTTTCCCCTTTTTGGATCACATGTTCCCCGTATATTTTTGTGCATTTCCAGCTGTGATCTTCCAGGCATTTTGGCCTGTGATAGCTGTGGCGAGCAGCACAATTACCAAATTATCCAGAGAAGGCTTTTCTTAATTACACTTGATTCAACTGGAGACAGACAGTGGCAGAAATGTCAGTGCAGGAAGTTAAAGCCTTGTGTGTGAGTAGCTCCAGCGTGCACTGAAAGTGCCTGTGGTGCTGGCTGTGCCTCCAAGATTGCCTGAGGTGTCTGCCCAGCACACCTCTCCTCAATTAATTTAGGAACTTCAACTCTTCCAGAGGTCACAAAGCATCTTCTCCTTTGGAAAGTCTCTGAGCACCGGCATAAGGCCGGGATTTGCACTAAAACTGCCTTTCTGGTTAAACAGAAAGATGGGATGAGGTTGTGGCTTCTCCAAAGTGGTGCCCAGGAGAGAAGCACCCTGACCTGGCACAGGTGTGTTTTTCCCATGAAATGCTGAGTTTTTTCCCCCTCACCCTTAACAAGTGTGGTCAGACTGTCCCTACCACTCATCCCACCCCGGTGACACAACTTCTTCCCTGGGCAGTGCCCCAGCCCTCCACAGATTGTCCAGAGAGGCTGTGCAGTCTCCTCCCTGGGGATATTCCAGAGCTGTCTGGGCACAACCCTGTGCCCTGTGCTCTGGGATGGCCCTGCTGGAGCAGGGAGCTGGGACCACATGTCCCACGGTGCTCGCTCCAGCCTGATCCTTTCTCTGAATATCCCAAGCATTCTCCCATGTCTTGCGTGTTGCAGATTCTTCATCCTGAATGTTTTCCTACAGACACACGAATGTGAATACTTAAACTGTATTTCTTGGCACTGCCCTCTCAGTGCCCTGAAAGGGTCCTTTACTTTTGGAGGTGATAAAAACAAACATCACAGCTGTTTTCCACTGGCATCCTGTGGAGTGAGGGGCACACACTGCAAAACCTTGGGAGCTTCTGTTCAGGGAGCAGCACGCTCAGCTTAAGGACTTTTGAGGATGGGAGGTGAATTCCTTTTCTAAATTTCACGATGAGGATCACCCCCCCGATTCCTGATTTAGGAGATGGCTTGGGGATATTGACATTTTCATCTTTTTATTGAAGATATTTCTCCTCAAGCTTAGCAGTGCATAGCGACTGTTAAGTTTGTAGGAATTGGGTGTTTAAGTGGACTTGGACCTTTGGAGCTGGGAATAAACAGAATTCCAATGTGGCTGTTGTTAGTGGGCGTGGGGAGGGCTTGTTTGCTTGATTTTACATGTGTTTTGGTTTCACTATATTTTTGGCATTTATTTTGGTTTTTGGATGCTTGTTGCACTGTATCTATTGAAAATGCACACAGTTTGCCTCATCTCTGTTGCTCTTGTATGTGCTCACTGCATCTAAGCAGTCTGTCAGAGGGAATTAGCCAAGAGATTTCGCAAAGCAATCCCAAGAATGATGCAGGTACATTTTCTAAGCAAAATAATACATAAATACAATTTTTTTTTTTTAATATGTTCCAGTGCAAATCCAGAAGATTTCAGCTTGGTCTAGGAAGATGTCCCTGCCCATGGCAGGGAGGTTGAAACTGGATGGTCTGGAAGGTCCCTTCCAAGCCAAACCATTGTGTGGCTCTTGACCTGAGATTTTACATCTCTCGTTTGACTGCTGAAAGGAGGTTTTCCACGCTGGGATTTCATCTTCCTAGCAGTTAGAAATCATTAAGGATATTTAACTGGCCTGTACATTTCTAGTGGAAATGAGAGCTCTGTCACCCCTGAAATGATGGATCTGCTGTGCTTTAGAGGGATGTCTAAACCCTGCCTTAGCAGAGGGTTTTTAGTGCCAGGTTCAGTGCTCCCCTCGTGACGAGCAGCAGGCGATCGATGAGCAGCTGTGTCACACAAGGTTATCCCAAGCTCAGAGCAGGCCCCGTGCTCTGGTTCCCAAAGTCGGATGCAAGGTCACCCAGAGAATCTGGTGACAGTAGGAATAATAAAGCAGAGCTGAAGGAATTTGTTGGCAGCACCCCCCAAGAGAAAATTTCCCTTTATTGCATCGGCTTTGGGCCTTGATGATGTGACCCTTTCACATTTCCTGACACCTATTTGTAGTTTTCCCGTTTCTCTTGGAAAATGATGGGTTTTTGCTCTTTCTCCCCCGTTGTCATTGAGGTTTTAAAGAGACTAAAGGAGGTGGTTTGGAGGGAATCAGAGAGTGAATTAGCTGTGTGCTGTTAATGAAATAATCAGGCAGGGAATGTCACAAACCTGGGCAGATGGTCACTGGAGTGGGATGGTGGCTGTTCCTGTCATGGTTCAGCTTTCCACAAGTGAACCCCCCGGTCATTATGCTCTATCTGTTAATTGCAAGATATTACAGCTAAAATTGAGTCCTGCACACCAAGCCCACTGTGCCTTTGACCCCTCCATGCCTCCCTCCGTGATCCAGTCAACTCTTTTCCCATAAAGTCAGTGTCACCAGCAGCCAAAGGACGTGCATGCTGAATGGCACATTTTATGGAGTGGGTGGCTCCTGCTCATCCATTTCCCCTCTGAGCCTTTCTAAAAATACCCTAAACCTTAACAAGGAGCTGTTTTGGAGGAATCATGTTCATGGGGATAGTCATGGGAAGCTTATTTTGGCAGGCTTGCATGGAGTGGATTTGTGTGCTCCTTACTCAGGAGCTTGGTGTGGTGAGCCAGTTGGGCTAAAGAGAGAGCATCAGGATTTTGGGACCTCCTGGCTTGGGACCTCTGCTCTGAGTGAGTTTCTAGGAGGAAAAAAAGTGAAGATATTCCTGTAGGAATGTTGATATGTGACTGAAGTCATTCATTTCAGGCATTTGCCCACCAGCCCCCGGCTTATCGGATCTGATTTCATAAAACCTGGCTGGGATTTCTCTCCAGGGACCTTTAGGGATCTTGCCACTTCCAATAAACATTTACAGAAACTGCTGCCAGCCTGTGGATAAGAGAAGCTCCTAGGAGAGACTTTTACCTTCCAAAAATCCTTAAAGACACCAAAATACTAAAAAGAAAACCCCACCCAGGAGAAGATGGGTCGGAAATGTCCGGCCGTGGCCTGGGCTGGGTAAGCTGGAGCTGAACTGCAGTGCCAGGAGTTTGCTTTGCACACTCAGTAGGGATGTTTGCTGCTCCCCCTTGGAAAACCGTGCCCGTCGGAGTCACGCTGGGATTGGGAGCAGCCCAGTGAGGAGCTAACAGTGTCAGGGATGGAAGTGAAGCAGGTAAAGGCTGTTGCAGGCTCACCCAGCTCGGGTACGGTATCACACAGTGCTCATGTTTGCACCTCTAAGAAATTTCCATTTTTTCGCCTCAAAACCTCCAGATACGAAGCCGAAGCTGCCTTCTTTGCCAACCTGAAACTGTCGGATTTCAACATCATCGACACCCTGGGAGTCGGAGGGTTCGGGAGAGTGGAGCTGGTAGGTGACCTTTTCTCCTTTGACGTACAAGTGCTGTGTTGCAAGGCTTAATCTTTCTTTACTACACCCGAATAACCAGGAGAAAAATTATATTATGGGATTACTTATTGAAGAAAGCTGACTTGCATCTCCTGAGAAATAAAAAAATGTACGAATAAATGCTTTGCAGCAGCCAAGAAGAATTTATGCCCCAGATTGAGAGAGGAGCACACATCTTCTCTCTCTTAAGTGGTTTATGGCATTGATTTACGGCCTTTTAAAAGCAACCTGAAGAATTGGGTAGCTGTTGAGTGCTGAGATTGGAAGAGTAACCTAAAATCTTATTTAACCAAATCCAGAGTCATGGTACAAGGTCTCTGCTACGCATTTTTTATTCAGGTCTAGAGATAGTTCTGCTTGGTTGGCTTCAAAGCTGTGCAACACGTCCCAGAGAGGGACAGGTTTTTTTGCAAAATTTTAGAGAGAAGACAAAATCTGAGCTTGCTTTTTGCTCGGCTTGGATTTGGAGCTCTGTGGTCTTTCCTAAGTGGGAAGAGCCCCATTTGTAACACCAGCTCAACACAAAATCTTGGAATAGGAAGAGGGAGTTGGATTACACCACAGAGGAGCTCCTGACGCCGGACACTAGCACAGTGTGTTAGGAACTGCTACAAGGTAGGGGCAGAAGGGGATCAGAGTTACTGCTGCCACCACAAAACCTCAGGGAAACGGCCATTCCATAGCCCCGTGGGAGCCAAAGGCAGCCGCAGCGCTGGGAGCCGGAAAATGGGCAAAACAAGGGGTTTTGGTGATTGATTGTGGTCTAAGGAGTAAATTCGGTGTTCCAAGCACAGCTTGCTCTTCCCTGTGGTTTGTTTCTGACTTTTCCTGTATGGATGGAAGTCAAGTCATGCATAGAGTGGGTCTGTGAGAACGTTGATCGTTCCTGGGGTTTGGGGTTTAATTTATTGTTTATTTCCTTGCTATTCAGCTGTGGGTTTGGAAGGGAGTCCCGAGGGCTCACCAGTAGCCTGGGAAGGATGTCCTTTCCCTGCTCCTGCTGTAGTCACCTGCTGAGGATGCTTTAGAGCAGGAGTTCAATTCAGGTTGTGCTCAGCCTCCCTTTGGAAGTGCCTCCATCCTCTCCTGACACCAGAGATTTGTCTCCTAAATCAACATCACCGCTGCCTTCTCTGCCCTCTAGTGAGGGACCTTCCAGTTTGGGGCTTGGTTTGGGCCTTTGTGAGGTTTGTTTCCATTTTCCAGGGTTTTGACACTTGCACTGAAGGTGTTTGAAAACCTCGAGGTGTTCCCGGGTTTGTGTCCATGAGGGGTTGCTGGTGGGACCCTCACCACAACCTGGGCTGTCACTGATGGCCGTGGCCAGGCCTTTACCTGTGGCTGCTCACAGAATTTGTGTGGAAGCTTTTCAGGTGACAAAAACCACACCTTGGTGACGTGTGGCACTGAGAGGAGGAGAGGAGGGGATGTGTTCCGTCACTTCAGCCTGCCAGCTCAAGGAAAAATACTGAATTCTGAGGAGATGTTCACATCTCAGAAGGCTTCAAGCAGCCCTGGAGCCACCTGGTGTGGGAAAAACATTCCCATCACCTCATAGGGGTTTCCTCCAGGGGTGGGTGCCCCTCTCCTAAGCAGGAAAATGCTGGATAAGCTCATTTTTTGTAGCTCTTCACTAACACTGAATTACACACTGGAGGGTAAAACATCTCTAAAAGTGTAGCTCAGCACGCCAGATTTTATTGTTCTTCTTGACCACACAGGGAGATTTTGTTATAAAGCCAAGAAAAGACTCCTTTTGTCAAAGCTGAGCCCGGAATTGCTACCTCGTGCTTCTAATCCCTCCATGAAAAATAAATTCTATTATTTCAAGCTAAAAATTGAATGAGTGTAAAATATATTGGAGGAATCAATTCTTTGATTGACTGAGTGTGTTATGGTAGTGCAGGAATGTGTCCTGGAAAACACTGACATTTTTTGTGCTTTCCAGGAGTAAAATTGATCAGGTGCGTGATAGAAGGCAAGGCAAGGCAAGGCAAGGAGAAAGGCAAGGGGAAAGGCAAGGGGAAAGGGAAAGGAAAGGGGAAAGGGGAAAGGGAAAGGGAAAGGGAAAGGGGAAAGGGAAAGGGAAAGGGAAAGGGAAGGAAAGGAAAGGAAAGGAAAGGAAAGGAAAGGAAA